>JAQFYQ010000735.1:0-15551 GCA_034694885.1 Buchholzia appendiculata | reverse complement strand
GCTATGCGACTGAGTGAAAAAGTTGAGCGTCTTTAATACTATTCTTATTTTGAGGGGATATCTGAAATGTTATTGCGCAATTCATACCCATTTTAAAGTATCTAAGAAACTTTTCTGCCTACCCGAAATAGTAGATATCAACGCATAGATATTTATCACAAAATGGTCTATTCGTGAGGTTAATGAACTTATTATGGTGTCTTCATGATTCATACAGCGACGTTTAACGCTACAGCATCGCAATGATATCGCGATACACAGAGTAGCCTACCTACCGCCAGACTCTGACCATAAGAAAATTGTCGTGGCGATATCGCCATGATATGCCACGACATTTCCTTGTATACCTCATTGGTCTACAGGCGATTTCGATGCGATTTTGCCCATCTCGATGATCACGTGACAAAAGCGATACTGCGATATCGCGGCGATATCACTTCGCTGAACGTTGCTGTGTGAACTCAACATTTTGTGCTGCGGTTCAATAGATTCGAACCCTCTTAATGACGTCATGTCCCTACCGCAAAATGCAATAGGCCGACTGGTTCTCCACAACTATTATCCAATTCATATCTTAATAAACTGCTGGCAATTTCCAGCTGCACACTACATTTCAATTTCTGTTATCAATTTGAGCGAATGAATAAGAAAGCCATCCCTTGCCAGCCTTGATGGTCTGATATTTTCTGTGGCCCTTTGAATTTTTTAAATATAATGCATTCCACGCTTGATCGACAATAGCTATTGTTACATGGTCACTGAATGGGATGTGTCTGGCAAGAAATCGATGAATCTTTATCTAAGATGAGCAAGTGGCTGCCAAAGTCTTAGCATCACGCTTGAAAGACTCCTGAGTTTTTATTGATTAGAGGGATGTCATATAACAGCAGCTGATAACTTATTTGTACCAAAGCATTACACTATCAAGTTTGAATATCACACAACGAAACAATTTAATTCTATGTTTTTTATTTAATACTAATAAATGCATGATGTTATTGATTCAATCACATCATTGCAGGACCGAAGACGGAGAATACGAATTTCATGTTACCTGCGTCTTGATCCATACGGTCTACTAAATGTTTGACGATTGTTTATGAGTTTAGTAAATGTATAATTTACAAAAAACGTTCTGGGAATCCATTGGTGTATCATAGAACGGAGGTCTACTTTCGCGCAGTTCACAGAGCGTTCGACACTTGCAACTTCATCATTCTTTACAGGATTGGCCACGCAAGTCGAACTGGCAGGGAACATCGTCAAAAACTAATCGGTGCAAAAAGTTGTAGAGATATATTATATTCAAGTCACTCTTGTACAATAAGATACGAGTACAGAACCTGCTTGCGTGCGTCAGTGGTCACAGCGTGCGTTCAACAGGGAGACCTTGGTCGTAGGTATGAAACAGGGCTTGCTTACAGTCGGGGCGCTTTCTCGGGTACCCGCATACAGTTGGAAACTAGGTCACGCAGCTATAATGCGAGATAGTCTAACTATCGTCAAAATTAATGAACTAATGGCTCTAACCCTAATCCTAACCCTACCTTGAACCTATCAACCCTAATTTGACCCCTAACAACCCTACTTTGAACCCTGTAAAATTTTCCAATAATAGGCTAACTGCACGCGGGTACCCGGGAAAGCCACCGGGAGGGTTCAGTGGACGGAGCTCAATCATCAATAGAGTATAACACCGCAGAACCTCTGCCTTCTCCCTGCTTGTACCCCCCCCCCTCACATCGGAAACTAAGGCTGTTGAAGCAGCTCCCTACTGCTGGACTCTCTCAGTACTTAACCACATCGGACGACATCCACAGACAGGGTGGAATCAATTACGCGAGTTTTAATATTAACTTTAGAACGGAGGGTGTGGGGGAGCCAAACATGGACTGGGCGGTTCTTAGTAAGTGATAATTTTAACACTATAGTGTCAAGAAACCGTGCATTGGAAAGAAATTTCAATGTTTGGACATATATTTAACTTGCGAATACATGATGGGGCTTGAGATATAGCACCATGCTAATATTTAGTACATGCATAATATTTGCTCCAAAATGCGATTAATATTTTAAATTACGGCCCTGTAATGAAAGATGTTAGGCATTTAAACATTTTTATAATTTTTTTTTAAATGTTTGTGTGACAAAATGTTCAGTTTTGAAAACTATATTAATCTGGTATTGACAGAATTCCCCTCAGAGAAATTTTCTGGAACGTTTGTGAAATCTAAACAGTGGGTGGAGGGGGGAAGTCTGTGCTTATCAATTTAAGTAAAGTGGGAGTGACTTGTCAAGGAAACTTTGTATTAATATCAATTTGAGAGGTAACTTCAATTTCACAAAATGTTAATAATTCCCCAACATCTTGTCCGATTTAAAATTCTAATCACCGAATGACTTAGAAATGGCACAAATTCTGCCTGGCTCGAGCCCCCTGGTTATTGAGATCAGGCGTCAAATAAGTCAAATACTGGTGCAAACATTGAAAATTACCTTACCATGTGCACGGCTGAATCCTGGGGCTGGACCTGAGGTTGGGCCCCGGTTGGAGAGGCTGGACCCTGGTTGACGAGGTTTGACCCTGGTTGGCTAGGTTGGATCCTGGTTGACGTCGTTGGATCCTGGTTGACGTGGTTAGACCCTAGTTTGGCCTTGGTTGGACCCTGGTTGGCGAGGCTGAATCCAGGTTGGCGAGGTTGGACCCTAGTTTGGCCCTGGTTGGTGAGGTTGGACCCTGATTGGTTGGACCCTAGTTGGACCCTCGTTTGTTGGACCCTGTGTGGACCCTCGTTTGTTGGACCCTGTGTGGACCCTGGTTAGTTGGACCCTGGTTGGCAAAACTGGACCCTGGGTTGGACACTGGTTGGACCCTGGTTGGCCAGGTTGGAAAGCTTGCTGTGTGACCCATTAGCACTGATGTGTCGGGATTTTCTTGATCTCGTACTGACACGTCTGACAGTTATTACAATGCTGTCATCGCCTTTGACACTGTCCTTCCCGTCCAACTAGCTCAAGAGGATCAGACGGCAAGTTAGACTTGTTGTTATTATATCTGTCAGGTTTAGGATCTGCTGACAGGAATTAGTCTAGAGATTTTTATTGCCGTGAAATTTGACGCAATCTTGATCTCTGGTCGGGTCTCAAGTGCTAGATATTACAAAGTGTTACCTAGGAGTGCTAGATATTACAAAATGATGCCTTACAGTCCTAGATATTACAAAATGATGACTACGAGCCCTTGGTTCGGGTCACGACAGGGCGTCATGTCACCGGAAGTAGGTCGGTATCGCGATGACAACAATGAAATCTAACGATGACGTTGATGACAATTATTTCTGCTCAAATTGACTGTTGTCCCTGACGCGTCGCCGGGAGAATAGTGGTTATACGAAGAACGTTGATCGTCGTGTTCAAAACAGAGTATCACAAATGTCACCTTAAGATTAGTCGCTTTGTTTATTTGCTTTTCTGAGTAGAATCAAAAAGTTATTTCTCCAATTAAATTGCAGATAGGACAAGAACATAAATAAAACTGAGAAGTCAGAATAGTGCATAGACAACTGTCATTTGATTTCAGTCGAAGCTGAATGTCAGAATCATGGTCAATAGACGGTCAATGTTTTGACATTTTAAGTCATATCCAAGTCAGGGGATAAGCTGTCTTCTTATTAAGAGCAGCAAGTTGTTTTTCTGACCTTCACCTGCGCCATCTTACTTCAATGTTATTCACTGAATTCTGCATTGACACCAACTATCAAATGCTGATAGTTTGTGTGTTTGCCCGCAGTCTATGTTTCACAGAAATCCGTCACTTATGCCACTTCCACACTGTACGATCAAAATCACATGCACTCGTCGATAAAATGCATAATGCGTGCATATGATTTATTTATCTTACAGTGTGAAAGCGGCATTACACACGGTCGCACAATTTAGCTTTTGCAGACAATTTTTCTATTTCCATGGATATTACTGACGTCAGCTGGCCCTTCTTATGTATCTAAACTATTATGTTAATTGGGTCAATACTTGCGCTAAAGTATCATTTGTGCAATCATTGTCCTGTTCTATTACTGAAATGTGTCCTGATATGACTCCTAAGTTGAAACAACTTCATCGGACGCCGGTACAAAACCTCGTGTACAATTCAATATTCGACTTGTTTTAGCTAATTTTTGTTCCTGTTTCGCAGCTTCAGCATCTTGCATTTCAATTTCCCGTTGTTTATAACCGATCTTAATTTTCAAGCCTGATGTGTTATTAAACTTTATATATATATATATATATATATATATAAAACAAATTTTAGAATAAATTGATAATTAAATTGGTTCAGATCAGAACGACATAGAAGCGACTAAAAGTGAGGAATCTAAGCTGACTGAGAAGCATAGATCAAACATACACGTATAGATTTAAGATGGGCGACGCTAAGGCGATAATTATCGGATAATTTGAAATAAGTCGAGCAGAGACAATCCGTAGCGTCATCCATCTTCTTCAGGTCTCCTTTCGCTTAAGCTGAGTGGAGATAAGAAAAACTAAACACCAATCAATGCATTCCACACAACCACTGATATGTGTCGCACGACGCGATTCGTGTAATTACTCCAGTGACGTCATTTGTATGCGTGGCCAGTGACAATCGCTTGATTACCCTGCATTACCTGTCCACTCCAGCCCGCACATCCATCTTCACGCTTTAAATGAATGCTGTCAACTTGCCCGCTGCCGCCACCACTGCCGCTCAAAGTCACAAAGTTTCCTTCTTTGCTCGGAGCTGTGTGTGTGGACTTGCGTCAAGCTATCTATCAAGACCGAGCAGGGCAAGTCAGGAAGGACTTTGTCCCATCAGTTCTCTCGCTGTCAAGCCGTGTGTAGTGTGCAGCCATGTCCCTTCTTCAATTGAGAGTCTTTACTTCGGCTTTGTCGACACACGAGCGCCGTCGGTCGCTGGCACAAAGCCGACCTCGGCCCAAGGAATCAAAGACGAGGTGCCGAGAAAAGCGCTAATCTTTCTGGATATAATGGTTGACCGCGAATTTGGGTAAATCTTTCTACAATTGCGCATACACAATCTGCTGAATGTTCAATGCAAATCAACGGCCGAAGTAGTTTATATAAAGATTTACAATAGCAACATAAAAAGCATTACCATTGGTTTATCCATATGTTATTGATTTAAATATTTGAGCACGGTTTCATTGTTTAAGAGTAGTACGTCCATAGTCTCACATGACTCGAACTGAGGCAGGATTTGAATCCAGTACAAAACACTGGAGTCTAGCACGTTATCACGGAACTAACAGGCATTCGCAATATGATTAGTTGCAAAGAACTGAAAGAACGTTAACTTGACAACAACGCCTGAATAATCTTTATTATCTGGGGTCTGGCTGCATGTTATACATCATGATGGAGGAAATATTAGTCAATACTGTGGTGATAAAATATTCGAGACGAATGTTATTTTATCAATTTCCAATAATATTTGGGACAACGAGGACAACGAGTTAAAGACGGATTCGACTCTGTTTGATGAGTTTCCAGCATGCGATGCGTTTCGGCGTGTTTCGGGTTTGTTTCATCACGAAACATCGCTGTTCGACAAATGCTGCTCTCAATGAGTAAAGACTGGCGTGAAACCGCTTTATGTTAAGATCTAAGATCTCGAGTTCATAAGATATCGATTGACTTGGTAGTTACGTGAGCTCATATATAGTGCTTCAGAAATGCCTTTCGTATTATCCAACAACTGTTTAGTTTAATCCCCACTTTCCTAATGACAAGCAAGCACATACGTGTTGACTTTATGTAGCTGTTGCTATGAGCTGTTGCTGTGACGCTGTTGCTATGAGCTGTTGCTATGATTCTGTTGCTCTGACGCTGCTACAATGACGCTGTTACTATGATGCTGTTGCTATGACCCTGCTACTATGAGAGCAAAGTGGAAAGGTGGACGTTTTTTTAGAACACAATCTCTACTTTTCCGCACCATGAGTCCTCGGTTTTCGCGCTTGTCAGTGGCTGATAGCTCAGTGCTCGTTGCTTGAAGATAGTAGTTAGTATAAACATGAGCGAAATTAGGAGGGGGCGAAGTGATCTTGTTCTCATAAATGTCTGCATTGTGGCCAAGAGTCGTTAAATTTGTATAATCATTGTCACCCACTCTCTCTCTCCCTCTAGTCATTCTTGTAACGTTTCTCCATCTCCCACTCGTCCCTATTTGATTTGTGCCCCCCCCCCACCCCCGACTCGAGTTCTTGTTCTCCGATCAGTGTCAGTGTGTGTGGTGACAGTGCTGTGACAGACTGACTGTAGCGGCAGATAAATGATCGCTTCTTATCGGCGGGCGTCATGGCGCTGATCAGTCTCCTAGTGTGGCCCCATCTTTAGTGAATGTGACAGAAACGCACTATTGTTTGAGCACTCGTGAATGTTGCGATGAGAAAGTTAGCGACGTGAATGAGTTAAGTAGTATTCACATGGTGGTGTGAATGAGTTAAGCAGTGTTCACATGATGGTGTGAATGAATTAAGTAATGTTCACACGGAAAATATGCCGTGTCGACAATTCTGCTGTTTGTCCCAACCTAACCGCGTAGAAAGTTCGAGATTATACTGAATTAACCGAAGGACGTGGACACTAAATAACTGGATTTAGTTCCTGTGAGCCCCGGATCTAATAATCCCTGAGGGAGGTCTACCCCTGGCTTTATTTCTATCCTCACATTCAAAACAGAACTGTATCGACACTTGGTACTCGCCCCCCCCGCCCCCTGAAAAACGGTTACTTCCACATTGAGAATGTATTTCCCTCTGGGTAAAAATTCCGCTCAGACCCTGGTGAGCGCTGCATAAAGTGTACTGGGGATAGATTCAAATAGGATTAAGTACGGAAATTATTTGTTAACTTCATTGAAGAATGTTTCGTTTATTTGCATGAATCGAAAGCCGAAAATAAAGCCTTTACAATTGTGTATTGTGAGCAGCAAATGATTTAGCTCAAATGGTCATGCATAGATTGCAAACGGTATCTGAGTTTCTTTATTCATCATAGGAATCACTCGAAAACAATCAGCCAGTCTGCTAGAGAGACAAATAGTAGTGACCTTCCTGCAGGTTAGGAGCAGCCAGCTAGAGAGACAAATAGAAGCGATCTTTCTGCGGGTCAGTGGCAGTCAGCGGCTGCTTGACCGCCTTTCCTGACCTTCAGAGACTGGCGACCGCCGTCCAGTTAAGGTAATTGAGTCGAACTATTTCCGAGGTGGCGGCTCAGTACGCTTGGCAAGAGAACGAAAATGAAATGTCCTAGCGAGGCTACAATACGCTCTTTCATTTCAGCACGATTTCCTCTCATTCATACGTTCATTCTTGCGCTCATTGATTCGTTCATTCTTGCGTTCATTCAATCGTTCATTCATACGTTCATTCATACGTTCATTCATTCGTTCGTTCATTCGTTTCGTTCATTCGTTCGTTCAATCGTTCCTGAGATGCTACAATAACTAATAGATAAGACGATGTTGTTGGGCGCACGCCATCTTGTGCCTGTTGTGCATATCATTATCTCGTCATATCGGTTCACTGGAGCGTGACATCACTGTGACGTCACTGTGACGTCTGCGTCATACTACGCATCACGTGATGTAGCATGGGAATATTCAGGCATTTCATATTTAATGTTTAAAGCAGTAAGTCCTTAAATACAGTAAAATATAATTTATTATGTTTAAAATTGTTACCAACTACTTCTAAGCAGCGTAGTAAGATACTGCTTAGAATTCTGCTGATAAGAGGATGAGGATGACAATTATGATAACGATGATGATTCTTGCAATGATTAAGATTGTGATTGTGATGATTAAACTAAACATTAAGGATGATGGTATACGGTTTTCACAATAATTTCACAATGTCGTTGGGTTCTTGTCAACGTTAATGTAATGTTTGAAAACCAGATATCTTGATTTATTGTTTACTTCAGTAGGGCGGTATAGGACGATTGACTTCTGAACAGTTGAATTCCGGAAACTATACCGACCTTAGTACCACATTATACTGCACTACCATAATATCGCCCTAAGGCCCCTATCATATATACTTTCCTACCTTATTGATTTTTTTTGGCCAGGGTTCGCTGAATCGTAAGGCAGCAGTTATTTGCATAACAGTGCTGTACTATCATCGGCAAAATGTATTATCCAATTGAGCCTTGAGTCTAGCAAAGCATTAGGCACTGGCGTCAAGTTAATTGATCCGTTAAACATTTGTGCACTTTCAGCAAAGAGGAACAAATTTAACGGACGAGAGGTCAATCAGATTAGTCGCATCGTTTGATCACGTGACTGGTCAAGAAAGATTGAAGAGGAGAAAAGAGTGAGACAAATATGGACACTTTACATTTCCCAGCTCTTGCTGTCCAGCACTTTGGACTGCGACGCTGCCCAACGCTTTGCACTGCGGTGCTTGCTTGATGCCTCGAGGCACCGTTGCTGGACTGACCGCTGTGGTGCTGGTGGACACTGGGACAGAACACCCATTACACCACCGTACATCAGTGCCACACTACCACTATGGCGGGATGTTTGGAGTTGGTTGACAGGGTCGTAGTCAGAATTTCATTGGGGGGGGGGGGTTGACTTCACAACAAATTTAAACGACCTTTTCTTACAATTTTTTTTCACAAAACATAAATATTATGAAAAACATTTTCGATGTGGCTTTTAACCCGTACCCCCACCCCCTCCCTTAAATACGGCCCTGTTGGTTGATATGGCGTGACGGTCAAATAATAGCGCAATTCTGGACCGTTTAGTGCATGTAGATCAGTAAATGACTGTATAAAGTGCTTGGTGTTTGCAGTTGATCTTATGACGTGAGTCACGTGAGTCACGTGACTATCTACAGAATCTCCGAAGTCCTTTTGTAATGTTCGCAAACAATGCGTATCAAGTGAGTATAGTTGAGTGTGGTTTCCTCTCTCCCTGGAGGAGGAGAGGGGGTGGGCTTGGTTCTGAGGCCTAGGCCAGACTTCAAGTCTCCCCTATGTTCTGACACCTTACAGTCCGGTGACTGGTTGTCGACGACAGCCCGATGGTTTGCGCTGGCTCGCGCGGCTCATCTCAGTAGGTTTTCCTGCATCTTCAGGCTCTCCATCGCGTTGGAGGATCCGAACCGGGAGATAGCTGTCAGTTGCAGACGCTTGGGACGTGGTTGTAGCATCTCCATGGCGGCCATCTGATAAAGGTCAGCAGTCCTTGTGCTCATCGGCGGTCTCAGCGCTGTCCTCAGCAAGACGCTGAGGACCGCCGATGACAACAAGGACTTCTGGTGGAGTTGAAGACTTCGAATGTGGCACGGCCGGGCATCGGCTGAACACACTGCAGTGTGCTCTAGTACAAGACGGACGTCATGTTTGTACAGCTACAGTAATGTTCTCTTGTTCGCTCCCCAGTTTTGTCCTCAGAGCATCCGCATCAGGTTGACTCTTTGCTTGGCCTTCTTCGCTCTGTCGCGGCAGTGCTCCATGGCCATAGCTGAGTGACTGATCTAAGATTTCTCCGAGGACCGTCATCGTTGTCTGCTCCCTGATGATGATGTGTTCGGACAGTTTCAGTTTGTTGACAGTCATATGCGGTGTCTTTCTCGTCCGTCTATTTGGTCTAGTCGAATCCAAGCCGAGTATCAACTGAATTTAGTTGCAGATAACTGACAAGCGACTCCCAATGGTTTTCAATAGACTGGTATTATTTTTCAAAATATTTATTTTGTTAAATAATCAAAATCTCCAGCTTAGAGTAGGGTCAGTAGGGTTAGGGTTAGGGTTTAGGGTTAGGGTGGAGTCCATTGAGAAGGTTAGGGTTAGGGTTAGGGTTAGATCTTAGGTAGTTTAAAACAAACGGTCAGCTTGTCGAGTAGACGCGAGTCTGAATTTACCTATTCAAGTAATAAATAAATAAAACATTTATGATTTTGTGGTGTTTAGGAAATTGATAAAATAGCAATACGGTTTAAACGTCGTTTTAATATAATTTGGCTGACATGTCCTCTATAATACTAGTCTATTAGGCCTATTAGACATTCAATACTTAATGTTTATTTTGTGGTTGTTACAGTGGAAGATAGAGAGGAGGTTGAACCACTTACTTGCTCTCCCAATCTGTCAGCAAGCCAGGATGGAGTCCAGTCTCCAGAGATTAGTGACCCTGGACAGAGTTTTCCCGAATCCCCTCTCAACCTGAGCATGGGTTCCAACATGGAATTAGCGCAATCTCGTTCATTTTCATCACCGAAATGCGACAGATTGGAGTCGCCATCTACCGAATGCGAGTTAGTGAAACAGAAAGCAAGTGGTAGTACTGTAGAATGGGATGACAACGATAAGCACTTTGACTCAAGTAGGTCAAGTTCACGGCGATCTAGAACTGCTGATGATGACAATCAACAGCCAATCAAAAAGTCTAAGCACCTTACATCCAATGCTCATAGTGACTCTAACAGAACGAATTACCATGGTAACTCGTCGTCAAGGCAACGCTGTGACGCCAATAAAATAGAAAATCGTTCCGACGATGAAAGTAATAACAACATAGGTGGAGAGCGTCATCATTCGGCCGACTTCGACTATGACGTCACTGATGACGTCAGCGCTACCAATGACTGTGACACAAATGATGACAAAGCGTTGAACAGTAGTCGAAGAAAGTCCCCGGATCTGCAACACACATTCAGACACAGCAGTAAGAGATCAGAGGAGGAGCTAAAGAAACAGACTCCGCCCAAATGTCATACTGCCCCGCGATTGGATGAAAGATCGTCACGCCCACAAATGGCGAGTTACTATGCTGACCGGCGATTGGACGAGACCCGGACTTCTCCCTGCAGGTATCCACGAGACATGGATGAGTCATCGGTAGCCCGACAGATTAGTGACGTCACGTGTGACGCGCGTTCCCTCGCTATTACTACTTCCGGTCAGTTGTTCTCCAGTTTTCCATGCCGTCCTTCTGCTATCCTCACCTCACCATGCAGCTCAAGTGTGCTTAGAGAACCGATGCATCATGCCACGGCCCTACTCCAAGGACACTATGCAGCTGCGGCTGCTGGAGATGTGCGCGGCCTGTGTCAGTCGTTCTTGGCTCAACAGCAGCAGCAGCAGCAGCAGCAGTTCAATAATGTAAGTGTAAGCCTATCTTTAGTCTTGGGTCTCTGTTTCGATTTAATGATATAATTATAATATGTGATGTAATATGCAATTTAGACCTAATACAATTGTACATCATGTGTGCAATGGATTTGACATTATTCTCTATTCCAATTATGTGAACTTTAAATTAAATTTCACCATAAAATAATGGTAGTACAAATACAAAGAGAAAAAGCAAACAAAAGAAAATAACTTATATTATTAAACACATCAAGATAGTAGTAGCTCAAAAAAGTTTTAAAACATGATTTTTATTTGAACATTGGACTCCATGTAGTTAACCAGTGAAAATATAATTATTTAACAACAAAGCTTATTCACTGATGAATTACTGTGATTTTTTATTATTTAGTGTTAAGCTTAAAGGTAATGAACATCTGCCCAGGAATTATTTTAAAAAGCATTATACTTTGTGATTGTGCATAAAATGAAAATTCAATTACATAATATTTATCTCAATATCTGAGCTTGGTAAAAGATTTAATTGTCATGAATAGCAATATGCATTGTATTATGTTTGGTATGTTGTTATTCTTTATATAATTATTAAATAATCTGGTATATTTTGTTGTTTTAGGAGAAATTTATTCAGGCTGTCATGTCCCAGAATATGCTCGCTCGCCCTGATTTCATGCTGAATGGGTTCGCTCCTTTTCGAAATCAAAATTTTCCACACCCCCACCTTTCGCACCCCCACCCTTCACACCCCCACGCGTCACACCCCCACCCATCACACCCCCACACCACACCCCCGGGTTATCCTCCTGGGTTATTCAGTTCCATGCCGATGCTGCCCGTGATAACCGACATGCAGGGAATAGGAATGGAGAAGGCCAAGGCTAATGATGGAGATGTGTCACGTGATCAACTGCTGACCAATCACATGCAAGCTTGCGTGACGTCATCGGGCAGTTTGATGGCGTACAGTAGAATGGAAACTCAGGGAAGAATTTCACCGAAAGCGGAAGGTAAATAAACGACTATACTAATGTTACAAAATGCAAATTATCATAATATTATGAACACACCAAATTCCGCAACATGTAAAATTTGTAAATAGAAACAAAAACTCGTTGAAAACCGACGAACGTCACAGGTTGAGCAGATGTTACAAGCTCGTACAGCTTTTAGCAAAATGGAAGAGTAACTGTTGCCGACCATCAGAATTTGTGCTGCAGTAACGTAATGGGAAAAAGGATTGCAGAGGGAGATTTAAACAAATATAAAAAGGGAAAAGTGACACAACTCGTACACTGTAACAGTGATTGATAGATTACAGAAAATATTATTATCATTGAAAAACATGGTATTTTGAGTCGGTTTTCGTTATGCTTGTAATATAATTTAGTTGTTTCTCTGTTTAACCTGGATTATCATTATTTTATGGTGAAATTAAAAGCATCAATTTTTGGCAAGATAGTTGACTAAATAACTAAATAACATTCTCTCCTTGCCATTTCAATACTAAACACATTTCTATTTCACAATGTGACTTTCTCTAGATTGGAAGAATTGTTGTTGCTAGTAGGAAAGCTGTACGGAGGCGGAGCCGGTGGCCCAAGGTCACGTGGTTGTCCGCGGTCCAATGGGGACGAGTATCGTCAGACGTCACACATCAAGCGACCAATGAACGCCTTCATGGTCTGGGCGAGGGAGGAGCGACGCAGGATATTGAAGGCGTGCCCGGACATGCACAACTCAAGCATCAGCAAGATACTCGGTTCGTTATTGTCAATCTATACATCTAGTACTCGGTACATGTACTTGTACATGAGAACCATTTCCAAGTACTTGTGAGTGAAAGTACTTGAAAATTGTACTGGGTTATATTAAGTACAAGGATGTAAAGTAACTTTGCATCCTTAGTACATGGGGGGGGGGTAAAGTATTTATACTAAGGTTATTATTGCAGTAAGAAGATGCAATGAGGCTTGCAATGAGGTTTGAATTCGGACTCAATGCCATAATAGTATATTAAGCTAGTAATGAAGGCTGTGTTACAATAAATAGTAGCCTACGTTTGCTCGTGGAGACAAAAAATAACTATTTATGAGCACTAAAAATCTGTTTATGACTTTCACGATTTTTATTTATGATCTACGGAATTCCAGATCTTAAGAAATCTGTGCACAACCAGCAGTGAGTCAGCCTTATCATGACATTTTTAGAATACCATGGCAGTGAATTTGTAATGACTATGTGTATTTGTTTTATTAGTGATAAGTTTGCATGGCGCGATTAGTATTTCTATTTTGTTTACTTTAGATGTTGCTCTTTTTTGTCCACAATGAACGTGTATATGCCTTTTATATACTGTGTACCAATTATAAGCTATGGCAAGACAGAATTGTTTGTGTTTGTTGCGCTTAGGAGCCAAGTGGAAGTCCATGTCTCCTTCAGAGAAGCAACCTCACTACGAGGAGCAGTCGCGTCTCAGCAAGGTTCACATGGAGAAACACCCGGACTACAGATACAGGTACCCCCCCCCCTCCCCCACAGAAGTCAATGAATTAAAATATTCACATTTTATCTGCTTTCATTTATTATCATCTTAAACTGACCATGATGAACGACGAAATTTTGTGAAACATCTAATTCTAATAATGGAATAGTATGATATTAGAGTAGAATTTATAGCCAATAGAACATAGATGGACCATATTTCAGATATTGTTTTCTTTGTAATAACTGTTCTAGTTTTGTTAGCCTTCAGTAGCGGGGGTGGGGGCGGTCGACACGCCCCCAAACTCAATTTTAAAATGTTGGATAGCGTCGTTGTCTGAATACCTTCTCCAGAAACGGCCTCATGTATTAGATTAGAAACCCCCGACACCCCTTGAAGCTGTAGTTTATTTTATTCTTTGTCCAACGCCTTTCTAAAAAGTTTTGCCCCCAAATAAACTGAAATCGACCATCACTGATGGCCATTTTTGATAATTACTTATACAGTAGATACAGTGAAACCAAGAAAGGCCGTGTGCTGTAGGCCGAGGCCAAGAGAACTTGTTCATTGTTCATGCTTTGTAGGCCGAGGCCCAAAAGAACGTGTTCATTATTCATGTTCTGTAGGCCTGGCCCAAGAGAACTTGTTCATTGTTCATTTTGTAGGCCGAGGCCCAAAAGAACGTGTTCGTTGGATGGGCGCAAGCTGAGAGTGGCCGAGTACAAGTTGCTGATGAAGTCCCGGAGACAGGAAGTCCGCAACCTGTGGAGTCCAGCGACGTCCGGACCGAATCCTCCCGGATCACTCGCCAGCACCTATCTCATCGACCGATTCTATCATCACGGTCAGTGATTGACTAACAGGCTGATCAACTTGCAGGATCGCTTATAGAGTTATTTATTATACTTCTACTTATTACGTGTATATTGTTTATTATACTATTAATTACTTATGATAATTAATTAAAGTACATTAGGTTAGTAAACATTTTCCCGCGATGTTTTGAACTAACGAGATGTGCGTGTCTAGGATTTAATTAGTTAATTTGATGTCACATATATTTATTCTCTTATGTCCCATAGTGAAAACAATCTTGTTCATATTTTTATCAATAGCGGGTCACGACGGCAGTGTTTCATATTGTAACGCATACATGTATTCAATAAAAGAATGACTTTATGATTGGTTGCTCTTCCTCTCTTCAAAATCATTGCTCATCTCGAAGATTAAACAGATTATTCCTAAAATTCTGCAAAACTTTTCTTTAGCAATGTACTAAAATAATCATAAACGGTTTTTCTTTCAGGTCACAATTCAAATTTTTCGAACTCCTTCCTTAATCACAGAACTCGCCCAACCATATCACCTCTTCCAATGTCGAAGTTCACAGCTGAAGTACCTCTTGGAGACAGTGGACACCAAGGAGAAGGTCTGGATGACTCGAACGACCAGTTGATCAGAGTTGGCAAGGATGACCTGGGCAGAACAAAGTATTCCTCGGAGCACTCAGAAAGCTGCTCACTGGTTTCCGAGTACTCGAGCAGTTGTGGGGAGTCAACTCGAGATGGACCTGACCCACTCGTGGATCACATCCACTTGGACAAGGAACGAACGGTGAATGTGATGAGTGGTAAAGATTCCGTCACAAGGACGTTCACATAGTGCTGTACTACACGGAATGGATTAGCGTTCCCTTTGTGTGAATGCAGCAATGCAGCGTGTTTAAAGCCGTAACGTTTACATGGCTGAATAATTTACATGTTACACAAGTAAATCTTGATAGGCCCATTCGAATCTAAATTTTAAATTGATATCTTTATATTAACCCTTAAACCGTACCCATGTAAAAAATTACACTAACTGTACCCTGGGGTACATATGTACCCCAATATAAAAA
>JAQFYQ010000734.1:0-15551 GCA_034694885.1 Buchholzia appendiculata | reverse complement strand
GTGCCTCAGTCTAGCAGGTCAGTGCCTCAGTCTAGCAGTGCCTCAGTCTAGCAGGTCAGTGCCTCAGTCTAGCAGGTACAGTGCCTCAGTCTAGCAGTGCCTCAGTCTAGCAGGTACAGTGCCTCAGTCTAGCAGTGCCTCAGTCTAGCACATACAGTGCCTCAGTCTAGCAGGTACAGTGCCTCAGTCTAGCAGGTACAGTGCCTCAGTCTAACAGTGCCTCAATGTAGCAGGTACAGTGCCTCAGTCTAGCAGTGACTGAATGTAGCCGGTACAGTGCCAGTCTAGCAGTGCCTCAGTATATAAGTACCTCAGTCTACCAGATATAGTGCCTCAGTCTACCAGGTACCGTACGTACCAGGTACCGTACAACATTTCTATGTGATTAAATTTTTATACTCAATTCATTGCTTGTACGTTACTTAATGTGCTTACAGTGTAGTTTATTTACGGTCTGCTTAAATGTTACTTGTTTTTGTTTTGCAGTAAATCATTCTCGATCTACTACGAACAGAACAGTGCGTCAGACGAAATACTGCTTCGCTTCTTCTGTAAATGCTTCAAACTGTTTTCCGTTGACGAACGGTCAGTGCGAGGCAAGCACAAAGGTTTAATTAGGTTTGTGAACTATTTTATGTAAAATTTCATTGTTGATGAAATATAATGGTATTTAGATGAACAGTATGTGAATAAATTGAACCTTGAGCTTTGAATGTCAGAACCCCGTTGGATGGAAAAGGAAAATCGACGTTGAAGCGATCTATCCTGGAATTAGCAACTGTTCAACGATTTGTGTGTATGTATGAGTTTGTCAAAGAGCAGCCATTGAAGGCAAATTGTCTAAAAAATGAATTCTTCTGACTACATTTAAGTATGCACGTGACAGCATATAAATTGGGAAATTTGCTGGATGATGTTTTAAATGTATGAGCTACCTAAGTGCTGTTTCAGTGTTCATTTGTTGCATCATTTGCATGTAAGATTGCAGGAAGCCTTCTCTGACTATCTCTCTTCTCCGTAACGGTTCGGCGACATTTATTGACTTACCCAGCAAAGCTCTTCCGACTAAGTATTCATCACAAACATCATTTAGCTCATGTTTAAGAGTGAACAACGACCCTCCTGCTTATTAATGTTGACAGTATTTTCTGTGCTATTGCATTCAAATTGAGTAGCTTATATTTTATCTTAATTTGTACTCGCTGTTTGTTGTTAATATATTGGATGAATACTTTTTCTAGGTCTATTTTTGATGTACAGTAGTAGTGTTGTTAAATATTTGGACCTGTTGTGTACAGATTCAGTTACAATGAAAACGATATGTTTCTCATTGGATCAGCTACAGCCTATTACAGCTTGAAGCCGGACAACGTCAAACCAATTCCAAAGTCATTTTTACCTATGTCAAGATGACCGGCATATTCGTCGTCATCGTAATGAAGTTACTGAAGATGATGATGACATTTTTGTTTTTTATTATAATGATTATACTGATTGTGATGATAATAGAATTGTTTCTACTAGTGTGAAATGTAAAGTACTATTTGTTCTACTGTATGTTGGATAGTTGAATGTCTATTCTGTCCTCAAGTTTTGATCTCAATTGTCTTCTGTTGATGATGTACGAATTGATGATGTCATCATCATTCTGCAGGCTGTGCCTATTAGTTCAGTGTTTTTTGTTATAGCTAGAACAGACTTTAAATATTTAGAATCTAGCTTGTGTTATTTTCTTACAGGTTTATTTTCTAGCCATTTTGTAACCAGTTGCTGATTTCTGCATTTGTTGAAGTTCTACATTTTAGCATTTGGTTATTTGCATTTGTGCAAATGGTACCTCTCAATGCAGTATTTGTTATTTTATTATTGTTTAATTCATGAATAATATATATATGGGCTTTATGTTCTGAATTAATTATGTAGTAAATTGACAAGACCTTCTGTGTAATATAATGCAATTTATTTGTAGACGTGTGCGTATGTACAATACACTGTTGTGTGCTATTATCATTCATTTAATTTTACACCAAGGCCATATATTCAATCATGAGGTGCTGTCTATTGAAGTTATTATAATTTGAAAGTTCGACTTTAGAAAATTAAGACTTGCCACCAGTTATTATTTTGCACTTGGGTGGTGCGTTATTTCTGAAATTTGTTAAATGTATTTGTTTTAGTTTATTTTGGTAACATTTCAAGGTGCTGTACAAGAGAATAGATGTTTTATCAAGTATGAAAACACCGAGGTGCTAACTAGATGATGAAACTGCTGTTGAATCTTAGATATAATTATGTTGTTTATAAGCTTGATGGATGTATGTGCTGAAAATTCTTTCTTTTCATATGTATACTTCTCACAATGTATTGAATTATAATGTATTTCACTTTATATATGTATATTATTGGATAATAAAAATAATTACTGCTCTGATCTCCATTTTGAATGTCACTCGGCCGTATTTCGGCCAAAGCTGGAAATTTGAGGATTATGAGCCGATATTTCCCGGACTGCGTTAATTTAGTCTACTGAACTCTACTGTATTATTTACGTATACAATATAGATTGTAAATTATAATAGTATCGCAAGTATTTTGTAATGTGTATGTTATTTTGAATAGTAGCTGATTTTGTACTGATGTTAAGAGGTTAAAGTACTGGCAGTACAAGAACTCTATTGTGCATGTTTTTGATGTAGTTTCTTTTGCATTTTTTGGTTGATTACATTTTATATTTAATTTGAATTTGTACATAGTGGTGTGATATGATTTAGATTTGAAATGTTGATAAAAGTTTTAAATGCTAAATGTTATTTGCGCGAGTGCTCTTGATCGGATGGCCCAGTGTGACGCCTGTTTACCTCGCAGCCAGTAGGACTAGAGTTCAATTCTTCATGGTCTGTATGATCGCAATTTTTGACTCACTTGCAGCTTACATTTGACAATCAAAACAAGTTAATATGTGTGATGCATTAGAATTGTGAATCTATATTATTTTTACTTTTTGTTGATAATTAATGTTTCTTTGATAGTTTATTTTGTAAATTATTGTTGATGATGACGACAGTGCTCTGTCCGAAGACAGGTCCTGGCGATGGTTATTTATCTTACGTATTACTACGCACGACTTAACCACCAACGGACTAGGCCAGATGAGCACGGGTGGGTGGTCATTGTCAAAGGTCCTTCCCGTACAGGCAATGGGACGTGAACAAATTGCCCAAGTGTGTTACCAGACAACACTCCCGGCGCGGATTCGAACCCGCAACCTCTGGGTTAAAAGTCGAGCAAGCCAATGAGCTATCTGGTCATCCCTATAGTTATTGTTAACCTTTGATATTTCTGATTGAATTGTTATGCATGTTCTAATGTTTTTGTTTGAATTATTTTGACGATAGATAGTCACTTGTTATTGTTAGCACTTCATTCAGCTTTCTTCTGTTACTGTATTAGACTTTTGAGTATACTGAATGTGATCTATCTACACATTCCATTATTCAATTATTACTTAACTGAATTGTGGTAAGTGAAAATGGAAACTATCTTGGTATGTTAATTGTTTTGAAGGTTAATACATTCTGTTATTTACAATCCTTGGAGAAATGATGCATGACTAATTAATTATTGCTGTATATAATATACACTCAGTTGTTATTCAACTTGCTGATAATATAAAAGCTGATAATATAAAAGTATCAAGAAAATATAGTTGTAGTTATTTCTTTTAACTTGTTGAACGCCGGAGGGCAGTAAACAGGCTTTCAACTTTCGATCTCTGTGGCAGACAGCCAGATTCTAGTTTCCTGGTTATTTTTGTATGTAGCTGTATCTTGAGACCTAGATTCAATTGCTTCCACAGTTGGAACTCGGTCGGGCGGGTCTGGGTGGGGAGCTATACTGATAAAATAGACCAAGCCAGCGCATCAAGGGTGGGGTGGGATGATGGGAGGTGGTGTAGATGGTTTATTTGTTAAGGAATTGTTGGGGGTTAGTACTCAAATGTTTTGGAAATAATTTGTATTTATTTATTTTTAAGTTTTGCTCACGGATCAGGATGGGGTAGGGGTTCAGTTCATATGCTTTGAAATAGTTTCCGACACACAAAAAAGTATCCGGCGCTTAATGGGTTAACTGTTCTAATTTCGAAAGTGAGAAGAACTATATTAGACCTTTTTAGTTATAATGGAAATATTGCTAAGTTCTTTTATTATTTAAAATGTTTTAAGTATTGTATTAAACAAACAACAACATATTGTACACGTCTCATACATAACTTACGTTTAGCTATTTTATGATGAAACATAAGCAGCCAGAAGCCTGCTCACTCTTATAAACCGTCAGAAGTTTGCTCACTCATATAAGCAGCCAGAAGCCTGCTCACTCATACTGTATAAGCAGCCAGAAGCCTGCTCACTCTTATAAGCCGTCAGAAGTTCGTTCACTCGTACTGTATAAGCAGGCCTCACTCTTACTGTATAAGCAGGCAGAAGCCTGCTCACTCTTATAAGCAATCAGAAGTTTGCTCACTCATATAAGCAGCCAGAAGCCTGCTCACTCATACTGTATAAGCGGTCAGAAAAGGCCTCTAAGCCTTGTATAGCTCAAGCGTTGAAGCTTCTTGATCACTTGCTCAATGTGCAGAACTCAGCAGAACTGCACCTTGGGTCAATCGATACGCTGTGCCTTGCAATAGCCAAAGTACACAAGTAAAGTACAGTACAAAATGTCGACGATGAATTTGATAGTTCAAGGTCATCATATCCCGTTCACATTTTCTGCCCCACACTCTTCCACTGTACACTCACATTTTATTCATTAGGTTTAATATAAACATAGCTATCAAGTCTTGGATTGAGACGAATCAATTCCAGTAAATGAAGTGTAATTACATATTTATTTAAGTGCATTAATAAAAACACACTTATACACATTATATTATTGCAAAGAATGCTACCCGTACTAAAAATGTGGTGCATTATTAGTCAGGGCAACAAATTCTGAACATACAGTAGTCACACAACTAGAAATGACGACAAAAAATGCAACACGTAATAAATGCTTGCATTTGGCAATCTGCATATCATACGTTTGTAGTGGCTTTAATAGTTTGGATCAATAAGACGAATACAAATAATAAAGGTAGGCATAATCATAATGTTAAAAATAAATTTTGATTAAATCGGATCACTAGTACTACAACACAAATGTCAGACCGTAAATCAGCTTGCAAATCTGCATACATGTCTAAAATGACTAAATTTGCTTATTTAACACCATTTTATGCACAGTAAGTACTGAAATGAAGATGAATTAATACATTTCACAAATTTAACATAATTTTTATTCATAGTAATCAAACCTAGCTGAACAGACAAACTGTGCTCTATATAGATCACATACAAATTTAACAGAATTCTCCTTTTATTGCATTATATAAACTTGTAATATTTGTATGCTGTGTGAGTTGCCTTGATGGCTGCTAGAATACATATAAACTATCTGACTAGGGTTACTAGAATCTCTCGCCTTCTCCTCTCTCCATTAGATCTGTTATTATGTATGCATTATGCATGCATAGTCAAGCATCATGTATCATCATCATCATCATCATCTTGATCGTCCAGCATTTTCCACAATTAGCCTAAGGACTAATTGAAATGAGTTGGACGTTACCAAAATGCTTTCCTCGGAAGAAGGAAATTGTCCAAAAGCATGTTCACTGTGATCAAGCTCTGCAGAGCTTATGCGTTTTGACATTCTGGATTTTATTGTAGCAAAAGTTTTACAGCCAGATGCCCTTCCTGACGCCAACAACATCACCGCTCGCTTTGTCACGTGCATATACACGAAACAGAAATGAAGAGAGGTAAAGACAGACAGATAACGAGTGTGAATACAATAGAGTTATAGGCAACATCGTCAGTTCTAAATGCACCTTTATAACAACAAAAATACAGATGGTAGTAATACGCCAGCTCTGCTTTGGTTAACCAATACAAACAAGATAGAGCGCCTCTTCTTCATAATGATTTATCAACAGATATGTCGTTTAAAAAATTGTTTTTATCATGATAATTTCAGTAAGGTTGATAAACTGTAACTTCTAAATTGAGAAACTGACAGGAATATGTTCAACCTCCAGTCACATCTATTTCCCTACAAAGTGGAAGATTCCGACACATCCACATTGGCTCGACATCAAGATGTGAGATAAATGAAGAGATAAAACATATATCAGCACAATAACACAGGCCGACTAGACAAAAGTACAATACGTTAATATGAACTGAAAAGCAAATAGAGCCGACACACCTGCACATGAACGCATCAGCGCGATATTTACAGCACAACATTCAACATGCAAAGTTCAAACGAAACAGTAAAGATAAACAGGCCCTTATACTAAGCTATTTTAATTTTTAATACTAGCTCGGTCAAACACTTCACAACTTCAAGGTGCACACATAAAGTATCACACTTTGTCAATCTGTGCATAGATTCACACCACCGTGCACTAGGTACATAACTATCTTCATCTCAATCCATGCACAAGTTCACACCACCGTGCACTCGGTCCACAACTACCTTCATCTCAACCCATGCACAGGTTCACACCACCATGCACTCGGTCCACAACTACCTTCATCTCAACCCATGCACAGATTCACACCACAGTGCACTCGGTGCACAACTACCTTCATCTCAATGCGTGCACAGGTTCACACCACCGTGCACTCGGTGCATAACTACCTTCATCTCAACCCATGCACAGGTTCTCACCACCGTGCATTCGGTGCACAACTACCTTCATCTCAATCCGTGCATCATTCACAGTATTCATAATCACTGCACATTTCACTGTCTTCTTGAGAGACAGCCTGCGCTCCGACATCACCTGGATCATCGTGCTCGGCACTACTGTCAGCTGAACTCAAAGCTTCCTTCTCACTTCCCACTGTTTGATCAAGGTTAGCACAACTTGTAGCTTTATCCTCACATTCGACATCTTCCCTTTTCTCAAGGTCTACAGGCGTAGCTTTATCCTCACATTCGACATCTTTCCTTTTCTCAAGGTCTACAGGCGTAGCTTTCTCCTCACATTCAACATCTTCCCTTTTCTCAAGGTCTACAGGCGTAGCTTTCTCCTCACATTCGACATCTTCCCTTTTCTCAAGGTCTACAGGCGTAGCTTTCTCCTCACATTCAACATCTTTCCTTTTCTCAAGGTCTACAGGCGTAGCTTTATCCTCACATTTGATATTCTCTTTTACTTCAGGGTCCATAAGACTCATTGTTTCCTCATCACATTTAGCCTCCTCCCTTTTCCCCAGGTCTCCTCCTCCCTGTTCTATGGTTTCATCCTCACATTTGATATCCTCCGTTTCCTCAAGATCCACAGGTTCTGTATTTCCCTTCTCGCATGTAACACCCACTCCGTGTGCTTGGTGTAAGCAAGGATGAGGATCTACTCTAGACTCATCGCTGATTACATCACTTAGGGAATCCATGTTGGCAATTGGTGCTCCGGTAACTTGCTCACTCGTCTCCTTGCCAAGTGGCTGACGAGAAGCATCACATTCTTCATCGGATTTATCTTTCACGTCACTTTCAACACTGACGTTAGACGTAGGACTGTGTAATCGGTTAGATAAGCGAAAGCCCTGTTCAGTGCATTCAGTCAGATCATCAGTACCACTGCAGTCATAGAACTCTTCCCTTTGCCGAGACGCGTCAAGGCTGACGAACTCGCACGACTCGTCTATATTTTCTACCTTATCGCCTTCGTAGAATTCAGATGATTTATTTACATTTTCCGTGGGATCGCAGCTGGTGCCCTCAATTATATGCTTTGTCAAGTCACCTTCGGTATATTCAGGCAATTCATTTACATTCCCTACTTGACCTAATTCATCGGCATTCTTACCTACTTGACCTAATTCATCAGCATTCTTACCTAATTCATCTGCATTCCTGTCTAATACATCTGAACTCTTCTCCATTTCACCTAAATCGTCTGAATTTACCTCTGATTCATCTAGTGCATGAGAATTCCTCTCTATGTCATCTCTACCTTTCTCTATTAGACAAAAGACATCAGCATTCTTCTCCATTCCATCTAGTTCATCCGCATTCTTCTCCATTCCATCTAGTTCATCCGCATTCTTCTCTCTTCCATCTAGTTCATCCGCATTCTTCTCTCTTTCATCTAGTTCAACCGCATTCTTCTCTCTTCCATCTAGTTCATCCGCCTTCTCTCTTCCATCTAATTCATCTGCATTCCTCTTCTCTATTTCATCAAAGGTGATGCAGTCATCAGAACCAATGTTAACTTCATTGCTATTGTCTGTCGCAGCATCATCATCCAAGCTGTTGATGACATCTTCAGCTGCAGTAATAACATGTAGTTTATTTGCATCGACGGATCTATCAGAATCAGTTGTCACACTCGTATCAGCCATTTCCACCGAGCTATCGATGCAGCTCCCTTCAGACTTCTCACTTCGATCTACAGCACTGCCGTCATGAGCCACTGTCATACTTGTAATTTCCTTAGAGGGAGTCTCAAACGAACGAACCTCGACATCAGTCTCCTTGCTGCCGTGTGCTTCAACGACATCATTTCCTTCAGTCGCAAAGCTTTTACAGCTAGACACAAATTCAAGTGAACTCTTACCCTCCGACTGCAAATTCGCATCGTTGATTCTTCTCGGCGAACAACATTTTGCTTCTTCAGAAGCAGCCGCTTTTATTCGCAAAGATTTGCCGTTTCTCTGGCAGAGAGCTCGGCACAGCCACAAGTAGTCCTCACAATCTTCAGTGATGCCATGCCGCAGATCACGTTTCCAGCGCAAGCTAGGCATTCCAACGACGTCAGCTTGCTGGGTCAACTTGGAATCGGTAAAGCAAGAACCTTGAGCGTTCACGTCGTCGCTTCCAGTATGAGCAACTTGTAACTGTTCTCCTCGATCAATACTTGGCCTATCCTCCGCATCTTTTTCTGTCAAGTTGACCTTTGACTGATTAACCGCCGCCTCTGGGCGAGTATCTTCTGAAGTTGATTTCGAGAGGGATTGACCTTCGACATCTGAACCGTCTTCGTCCTCAATGACCAGAGTCTCCTTGGCACCTTTAAGCTGACGAACTTTTGAAGAAGTGTAATAGCACTCTCCCACCCAATGGTTCCACATTTCACTGCACGACAAGTTGACATACAAACAATGAGCACAACTAAACGCTTCACGACTCGTCACGCTATGAACGCCGTTGTGCACGCTCACGGCGTGACTCGTCATGTCGTTGAATAAATAACTCCAGCAAGCAATATCCTTCGCAGCGCAAGCTGTACATACGTGAATGCTTACTTTACTCATTACCGCACGCAAGCTTCGAAGCAGTTGGTTACACTCTGGATCCATAAGAATCACTCTCACTCGTATCTTTCTGCCCAGGTCACTGTTCGACAGCACTCGAGCACTAACTTCTGAAGAAACTTTTATCTGATTGCAAGCAATGGGGCGAGAAGGAGGAACTTTTCTATTTCTGGCTGACCTTGTCCGGCATGACCCCGCGGAACGCTTTCGGCCGAGGTGATCGTACATCTCCGGCCTAAAGTCACTGTCCGACGAAGCGCTGCCATCGACCGCAGAAAAACAGACTCTGGACGAGGAAGGCACGGCACCAGATCGCGTCTTCTTTTTCTTCGGCTTAAACTCATCAGACTCGTCAGACAAGTGATCGCTATCGTGGTCCAGAGCATCATGATCTGCTTTACGATTAGAGTCAGACTGAGTCTTGGAACAAGGCCGTGCTTCCTTACGCTGATCTGATACAATGTCCGTCTGATGCTCATCATCAACGTCTGAATCGCTGACGCCGATAACCTCCACAGGTTTGGCTGTTTCTTCCTGTCGTGAACATATGTTATAGACAGATTTTTTGCGGTTAATATTTGATGTTCCACCAATGAAAGCAATTGTGCAGTCTTCTGAAAGTGGCAAAGTTACACTCGACTGGTAAAATTTATACCTTCGTTTCACTTGAGATCCTGTCTTCACATTATTTTCCAGCCGTCTAACGCTACCTGAAATATTCGCTTCTCCTGCATTTTTATTCAGCCGCGTATCATTTGAAATGTCTCCAGCAACACGATGATCAATGGAACAAGACAGCTTACTAATCCTCTGTCTGCAGATCGCGTCGTTCAAAACCTGCCGGGCTGATGCAGTCAACGAGTCCTCTTCCAGGCGAGTTAGAAGGACGGAAGGCACTCCGAGACGAGCCAAACGTTCTAGTTCTTGTAAGAAGGATCTCTCCTCTGCATCTTGCACTGATGTCACAGCTTCAGATGAATCTGTTCGCGTGCATTTAACAGTTTTTATGTCAGCTTGTTCTTGTAAGGTGCCCTCTGATGCTTGCATGTGATCACAGGAACTTTCTGCTACAACTGATGACGGCGTAGATTGCAAGTTATTCCCGACGGGCTTCACTGTAACGCCCTCTACTGTCTGTAGGTTTTCCACGGTGGCTGTCAGTACATTTTCTACGCAAGAATCATCACATTTCTGTGACACTGAACTTGAATCAATGTCAGTCTTTAACACTTCACTCTGTACCAAAACGCCCCCCACGGTTTCACTGCAATCTGTGGAACTTTTACCGTCTCGATCTTTTCGTGAAGAAAAATTACAGGAAACAAAATGCTTCAACTTTTCGACAGTTGTATTTACATGTCGTGTAACCTCGTCCATGTTTAACACTGGCTTGTTGGAATACAATTCTTTCTTGCTTGCTGCCTTGCATTCACCTCGAACAAGCTGACTGTCACTTTCTGCACCGGCAGATTTACCTTCAACACCCAACACTTGCCCAATTCCTTCCACAGCATTCGCTTGTAATGTTGAAATCAAACCAAAATCATCAGATTTAACGTCAACAAGTTTCGTATCAGAACGCGGTTCCAGCCGTTCAATAACAACACGGCAATTGCGAAGCGATGTCACTGCGGCGCCATCGCTAGAGACGATTCTGCACGTCGTTGCATCTTGCATGTGGCAGCCGCTGTCTTCTGGAGCAAGGGGAGGACTTGATCGCATGCTGCATTCCAGCAAGGGGATCTCATCTCCAGACAGGTAGTCTGGGCAGACGCTAGTTCCATCTCTCTCCACCATGGCACTGGTCGCTGTCAACATTGGTATCACGTCCAATTCACCCGGAGATGCCACCTGGTTCTCTATCATTCGCTTCTTCGACTCTAGTTTCATTTCTCTGATCCGCTTCCGGTGTTCAGGAGATCTCGCTGTGCCAATGTGCTTTCGTTTCAATGGCACTACCAAGCAGCCGTCCGCAGCTTGATCTACGCCAACAGGCGGACTACTCGCAGTGGCATCCTCCTCCAGCAAGTGGCTAGTATTTACAGAACCTGAAGAAGTTGGCATACCTGTGGACACCGTAGCACAAGCCGTACCATCAGAGACCAGAGACTTTTCTGTCACACGCGAGTCTACAGTAGAACTATTATCTCTGTAGTCTACACTGGCTGACAGACGGCCGTCCGCTCGTTTTCTAACCTGACAGTTCTTCTGCTCATGTCGACGGCAGTTCGACTCGTATGGAAACTTCCGGCCACAGTACCGACACTGAAACTCGTGACGTCTGCTCTTCGTTTTATCTTTGTGCACGTGTGTCACGTGTGACACCTTGTTCGGACCCTTTGCAGTCCACGACGTGATGTCGTGTGCTCTGGACTCGTGTAAACGCAGCAAGGTGGCGGATGGCAGAACTTCACAGCAGATCTCACAGACATGGGAATCCCCTTTTTCGTCATCTTCCTCCTCCTCCGAATCCTCGCGATACGACACGGACGACGTGACCGCACGACCCGCAACGGGCTTCCTGCATTTCGTTGTCCCTGCCACCGAAGATTCAAACAAACTCTTCTGCACAAATGAGCTGTTGCCGAATGCCGAATGTCGCTTTGCTCCGTAGGAATCTGTGTTGAAATTTAACCGATATGCCTTCAGTTTTTCTCTGTTTCCACTTGCTACAGAAATTCTGCGAACACTACCAGCCGTGGAAAAGTTGCTCGTCGTCCGACAACTCATGCTGTCTATCTGGACGAACTCACTGAGGGCTCGTGCCTCGGCATCATAACCTGCCAACATATCGTCACATTCAGTAAAGAGATTTGAACTCAAATCATCTTGACTCAACGTCTCAGCAGACATGTTATCAGCAATTTCTGTAGCCGCAGAATCGCTCGAATTCGTATCGGTCAAGTCTCGAGCGTTAGTACTTGAACAACCTTCAGTTGAAGATTTAGATTTGACCAAATGTAACTCATTCACTGCACAGTTAATCGTCGGTTTCTTGAACACAAATGTTTTTGACTCCGCGTTGTACCAAAAACCCATCTCCTTGAAACGGTTCCGAAGCATCGGCACGAGTTGGTCCCATTTCAGGGAGGATTTCACTTTGTTTGGTCTAAGCTGATTGATCTTTTCCAGCAGAGAATTGTACGTCGACTCTTCTTCGGCCGACAGCATGGCAGCCTTGGGCGACACCACCGAGACATCAGTGTACGAGTTTGCAACAGCTTGGTATCGCTCGACACTTGGTGATGCGTACGCAGAAGTTAAGAGACAAGCCTGTAACAAATAATAAAAAAGCATATTTTCGTCTATTTGTTGAGGCGGTCAAGAAGAGACTATCGGTAATTAAAGTAGAATACAAGGCAATTATGAAGATCACAATCACTCATATTTCCAGCATGGCTACAATCCCAACTGGATGAGATCATTGGTACACAAGTTTTCCGCTTTTATTCAGGACTCATATACTATACCAACGTAAAAAGCCAATAATTTGAATGTTTAAATATCAATTCTATAATTATATCATACGGATTTCAAACACAATGTAGTTCAGTTCCACAGCTTTTGCTGGAAGAATACACATTACCAAGATACAAAGATACAAATTACCAGATCTCAACAAAATTCCAATCGTAGTTTTAAAGTTCACTGCAGTATTCAATAAAGAAACGACAAATGTTTTATGCCATAAATATCTTCATACAGACACTAATCATTATCACCCGGAATTTCCTATTCAACCTAGGGGGGGGGAGGAGATCATAGCCCCCAGTTAAATCTCGACACACATTCCTTAAATCATTCTTGACAAAATCCCTGCTGGGGTGTCAGGCAAATTTACATAAAACTTCCTGCCACCACCACCCTCCAAAATCACAAAACAATGAGACACGGCAACATTTTTCACACTCCTATTTTATTTTTCCAGTCAAAAACTCTCACTTTCAAGTCAATTCTTAGCTAATGCTAAATTCTACATCATGGATCACTGTGCACAATCTGTGCATACAATCTGTGCATACAATCCGTGCATACAATCTGTGCATAGTACAACCTGTGCATACAATCTGTGCATACAATCTGTGCATACAATCAGCATTAACAGGTAAGAGTAAGACATTAATCTACGATAGCCGCGTGATAAGATAGACAAAGATAAGAACCCACATGACACCAATGCTAAAATTCATCAATAACAAAACACGAACAATCAAGTCTGAACCCTAACTGTCAAGAAAAACCCACTCCTCTACACCAGCACCACTCATCACAGGAATAACTCCCTATTACTCGCACATCTTTAGATAAATCAAAATGAACATCCATTATATCATGTTGCATATTTAATTAGGCACAATGTCCAACACTTGTTTGAATACAATCCCCACTAATACCATTACACTATACCATTACACTAATCTTATGGGATAATCCGGCAAAAGTTCAGAACTTGCTGGTCTATAGGAAGCAGACAGTGCGCAACAATCGAGATGATTCATTCACGATTAGCTGCACGAAACAGTTGCACTGAGCATAAGAAGAAAGATGACCTTGCACGCAAAGCAGAAGAAGAAAAAATCTATTTTTTACATTTCTAGAGTAGGAATGTCTTGGACTTCCTGACATCATTGCATTTACCAGTAAGTAAGAGAGTATAATTATTGCTGCTGACCTGATTCATTGTAGGATCGTGCCGATATAGTCGTGCAACGAGTTCCAGGATGACGGCGAGACTCCTGGCGGCTCCGTCGGCTAACGACTCATCTTTGTAGTAGACACGTGCCCAGACAAAGTGCTGCCGTTCTAGTCTCAATGCCTTGATGGCCGCCCGTGAACAGATCTCGACATACTCGCTGCCAAACTATGCACAACACACCGTGCACGAATCATACACACCACATCGCGCATGAACTATGCACAACACATCATGCACAAGCTATGCACAACACATCATGCACAAGCTGTGCACAACACATCACGCACAAACTATGCACAACACATCACGCAAAAACTATGCACAACACATCATGCACAAGCTATGCACAACACATCACGCACAAAACTATGCACAACACATCACGCACTACACATCATGCACAAACTATACACAACATATCGTGCAAGAACTATACAGCACATATCACGCACAAACTAAACAATGAATTACTGCAGTCAAAACAATAACAACTGAAATACTCTGCAAGCATTAACAGCAGTGTGCAAAACGCAATCAAAACCAGATTCCATTAAAACGATTCATTACATTCCATCTGACAGAAATCATTGTATCGTCAATGTATGTATGACATGTATTTATATAACACTTCCTTTCACATGCGCTATGCGTGCCAGTGACTTCCGTCACTGGCATTCCGAGGCGACTGACATTCCGAGGCGATAATGTCATGCAGATAGGATCAACAATTTCATCAACAATTTCACCTGGATCAACAATTTAACCTAAACAGGTTAGCTCTTGAAGGGCTGTTTCCTACTTCTAAGAATTAGTCTGAATGAGAGACATACATACTTTATATTACATAGATACATGCAGTAGGTACATTGTCTATAATGACTATGGTCTTCTGGAAAGACAGAAAACAGAGACAACTCATGAAGCTGACACTTCAATAAGACAGAATTTTATTTGTAAAATACCTGTCATGTTTAGGCCTAATAACACTAAACACTGACTTACCAATTCTTGCATGCAGCTGATGAATATAACTAGATGTAGCACTTCTTGAGCTAGAGACAGAATCTTCTCAACATCTGCAAGAAATGACTTCGTGTCCGGCTGAAATCGTTTCTCAGCCAACAACCAGTGTTTCAACAAACTCTACAAGTACACAACCAAACCTACATAGCAACCAGACTCAACAGACTCTACAACAAGCACACAATCAAACCTACATAGCAACCAGACTCAACAGACTCTACAAACCTACATAGCAACCAAACTCAACAGACTCTACAACAAGTACAAACCTACATAGCAACCAGACTCAACAGACTCAACAACAGTTGCACAATCAAACCTACATAGCAACCAGACTCAACAACACGTACACAATCAAAGCTACATAGCAACCAGACTCAACAGGCTCTACAACAAGTACAAAGCTACATAGCAACCAGACTCAACAGACTACAACAAGTACAAAGCTACATAGCAACCAGACT
>JAQFYQ010000733.1:0-15553 GCA_034694885.1 Buchholzia appendiculata | reverse complement strand
ATGAACTATTGATCATGAACTATTGATCATGAACTATTGATCATGAACTATTGATCATGAACTATTGATCATGAACTGCTCATGGTTGATCTACTGTAAAGCCCGATACCACTGGGCCTTATTACTCGGACCTTATTACCGCAGTAATTTTTTTTGGGTAGGTTCTACATGCAACATGAAGTCAGTTATTCAACAGAGTTAGTCAGCAGCACTGTAATACCTCCCTGAAACCTGGGCAATTAGCTCGAATGCACAATAAGCAACATAGTTTCAGATTCACTGCACTCAATTATGAAGTGATTTGCGCATTAACTTAATCACTCATTCAGCAAGTCATTCAGTCACTGTTTTGAATCATCAATGTCAGGTTTATTTTACAATTTAAACACATGCAAGAAAATGAATTTCTAATTTTCATACAAAATTTTATTGAACCGTACAAATACAAGATTACAGCAGGTCAAACAAAAAAATCAGATCACAACTCAAGAAATAGATGACATGGCAAAGTCAGATTTATTATCTAGCTTCTGAGTTCTCTTCGTGTGCCGTAATAAAGTAACAAGCGCAGAGGGAGTGACTCCGGCAATCCTACTGGCAGCTCCGATCTAAAAAACAACAAAAAAGTACAACATCAAATAATTATACAACATCTACAAAATTGTCTTCATAATCATGATCATAACACTATGAATGATTAAAAACACAGCTGTATCAAAAAACCTGTCACATTGTCATAAAATAAAATTTCTGATGGGGTACAAATGAATCTGTCTTGCATTGAGAATGAAATTAATAGCATTGAATACCTTGTATTGGGAATAAAAAAGTGCAACAATTAAACTGACACTAAAATTAGAATAAACAAACACACAACACAAAACTATTAGCAATTACATCTTAATAACAGTTCACATTTTTCCTTACGCAGCATACTAGTCAAAATCTATTTGATTATATTTGTGGTTCTGAAAGCTACTATAAAAGAAATACTTGATACAAATCTAATCTCAAGAAAACTTACAGAACTTACTCTGGTAATACACAACAACTCACATTTTGTAAAATGATCACAAGTACTTGTAAGTCGTCAACTTAAGAAATCGAGCGAGAATTACCTAAACCACAAATTGACATAAAATTGAAATTAACTGAACTTCATATAATTACAAAAGAAAACAGAATTTGGTAGAACGCTGCAGCTGCAAGCCAGTAAATGATTAATTGACCCAAGTCTTTTTTCTAACACAATGGTATAATTAGTTTACAAAAAGAAAATAGTAAATGTTTCTAACCGTCGTTGGTCGTACTTTAGACAATTTCTCTTTGGCCTCCAATGATATATTTAAACTGTGAAAAAGCAAGTAAACAGTATACAGTAAGTGGGGCAATAATAATATAGTAAAAGTGTTGATATTATAAATTCATGACGTCAACTTTCAAATGTGAGCAGAGGTTAGACATTAACAAAACGAGACGTAGTAGAACTAGTTGAGCAGAATCAGTGCAGTCAGCAGACACCATTTTAAAATAAATCAAGTTGTGTATATTTACTGTCACGAACCTAGCCATCACTAATGGACCCAGAAAGAACATGGATGTGTAATATCAGAAAAACACTGCTGGCTACTTTAAATTCTGAAATCATTTTCATGTGTGTATACAATATTTTACACAATCGTAGTCATCAAAGAATTCATTGCTATTCCATAGAATGTGTCAATTTGTGACGTCTTCTTGAGGGGCATAATTATATAATCTCCATAATAATTATATTATATCCATCAGCACAAGAAAACAAAAATTGACCGAATTCTGGTTAATTGACGGATAATTTTACTTGATAGTCTCAAAAAAAATGCAAGAACTTGAACTAATTTGAACGTGGTGTGTTGTATCCTAAGACTTATCATCATCATCTTTATTCACCAAACGGTAGTACAAACATTATCAAAAAGAGAATTTATTTATTATTATTATTAATATTTACAAAGAAAAGAGAACCAGATGACTTGTATCCTACGACTCATACCTGATGACTTATATCCTATGACTTAAACCGGATGACTTCAACTGTACAGAAGTCTTCTAATTATTATCACTGCTCTTCATCGCTTCTATCCAATGATTTGTATCTAATTACTTGCATCTTACTACAGAACTACGGGAAGGACCTTTGGCCGACCACCCGTGCTCATCGGCCTAGTATATGGTGGCGGTTAAGTCATGCGTAGTAATACGTAAGACAAATAACCATCGCCAGGACCTGTCTTCGGACAGAGCACTCATCATCACAGAACTACAATAAAACGTACCTAAGTAGCAGCAACAGCCATTTTGCTACCCGATGCTGCAGCGAGCAGCAGAATACAATAAAAACTCTACTTCAGACATTGAATGTGAGCAGACCTGTTATAGTCTAGGTCTGCTGGAAGAGAAAGATCCTCATCCCGTCGCATTTCATTCATTTCTTCCTTCTGCTCTTCCAGAGCGTTGCTGTACATTGCTACCAGAACAGACAACACCATTCAAACATTCAGTATATGCATAATGCAATTTCACAAAATATCTGCTGAAATAAATCAATTTGCAAAAGAGAGGGGCACCTGTCCTAGTTTGTCAATTAATACATGCATTGGCATTACTATTCTTTGATTTAGGTCATTTAGCCTCCTAACATTTTCTCTGAACTTTTCGTTCCTGAACTTTTCAGACCGAAGAATTCGCTTTCCATACCTTCTTTATTATAATATATTGATAACATTAATAGTAACATCAACGCTAATCACATAAAAATTTGTTGTAGGCAAAAATGTAGGGTTAAAGTGCAGTGAATTTTCCAGAAGCAAATTTTTCAAGGAGCGTGAATTATAGACTCTCTTCTCCCGTCCAGAGGAGAAACTTCTAGCAATAGTATAAGACTTCTTCAAGTACCGTAGTGTTGGATTTACAAAAAAATCGTCATTAAAGTTCTGATTATTAATGAACATCAAATTATATAGTAACTAGAAGGCAGGTGATACGCCTATAACATGCAAAACATTCAATTACAGTCAAAAAACAGCCAAACCAATAGCCAAAAGATGCTTTCATAACTTAGCATTTATCCAACATGGAACACGTTATTTTAATCGCTCACTAAGCGAAGAGAGATAAATGATAAGAGAAATCACCTATTCCCGGGCTGGCGCCAGAAAAGGTGGTCGTAAAAAACCACTCATTATAATGAGCCTCACGAACAAAAGTTTAAGCCTACCCCTGTGCTCAGCACAGACATCTACCGAAAGTGATCAGCAGATATAAAAGGGTCGTGATGAGGATGACACTACGCGTCCAGCAAAGTACCTTCAATTTGAGCTCGCTCAGCAATCGTCGTGTCTTCCATGAAGAAGCCGAACGTCTCCGGGTACAACCGCGCCAGGTCGGACGTCGTGAGGAAGTTACCACCGAGGACATTGTGAGCACTAGCAGAGAACATTCATTTCTTCAAGACTCATTTCTTACGGCAATTTTATCAGATGCAAGAGTTGTGTGAATGTAGTTTGTGAATGTTGTGTATTATGTAGGATGCTTCACTCATCAAGTTGGATAGAATTAGTATAATATTAATACATTTAATGATAAATTATCTCAAACAAAAAACAAACAAAATCAATTTTTAATAAAAATAAAAATCATTGAACACGTCTTAACTGAAACTCGACAGCTTAACAATATTCGCATTTATGTCACAAACCATGATCAGAAAATTGAACAAAAACAAAAGCAAAGCACAATGTTTCATTATTCATTTACTTAAAATCGTCCATTATTTGAATATGTAATATTGCAAAAATCTTTCACACATCATCATCAATTCATGTTAAATTTAATTAGGCAGAGAAATTACAAATCTAACAATCAATATAAAACTGATATAAATACAATGTGTATAAAACTAATATCACATTCAGCTTTAACCAAAAATTAGAGGCACATATTTCAAAAAATTTAAAATCCTTGGAACCTTAAATCCAGCACCCGCCCTTAGCAATAGACACAGTAATAGACTAGTCACAAACTACTTAAAACTACAATTCTCTAGTCTATTATTAACAACAAACATGCAATTATACAATTTTAGAATACAACACAAAGCATAGCAATTAAAAACTTGTAAAAAATATATATATTTTTAAAATAGCATAACCTAAAATAATATCAATTTATTCACAATTTAGTCTCGAATAAAATCTGATTCGTGAATGATAAAAACCTTCTCTTCAACGTGCTGTCATGATCGCGACCCATGTCGATGTGCCACTGCAAGGTCGGTTGTTTGAAATTCTTGAGCACTTCGAGAGCATGAAGCAGTCTTGACTTGACGTTCTCGGTTCTTTGGAATCTCTCCAAGCTGACGCAGCCAGCCTCGTAGCCTGTACACCGACAGAACATGCAACAAATAATCATCTAGAACTGATAAATAAGAACTAGGCTAAATATAAAATTTAAACATTTCACACCGATGTCAAAAGAATATATTAACACATATCTATGCATGTATACATGCATAAATGTATGTGGTCAAATCTTTTACATACATACTACTAAACTACATACATAAATACTAAAGCAACATACATAGTTGCTTTTCCCTTGTGCGCCAATAACTCGAAGAACATGAGAAAGTAAAGAAGAAATTGCGACAAAGATTCAGATTTTTTCGCATTTAATTACACAAGATGGTTTATCATCCAAAATAGCACTGATGAAGTCTTCTACCCATTCTTCTGTTTAGTCTATGTCTCAGAGTAATGGCAATAGTCTCGTATTTGCACGTTAATTAAATGTAGCAAAAGTTGACCATGCGTAGGTGTCAAAGAACACAACGCAAAATCTGTCAAAAATACATAACACATACATAATTCCTGGTTGCATAAGTTTTTTACTGAGAATTTTTGCCAGATAAATGCGATAGATAGGAAGAAAAATCTGTCAAGATTCAAAACAATGAAATATTAAATAAGCACAGAGTAAGTTAGAACAGACCCTTTGCGGTCAGCCGTAGGTCGGCATTGTCTGGTCGTAGGTGAACTCTGAACTCTGACCTACTCGTGAACATGCGATACGGTTCGACTGCACCCTGGGTTGTCAGGTCATCGATCATGACACCGATATAGGCTTCCGTGCGACTGAGTGTGAACGGCGGTCGGTCCTGCGTTCTCAAGCCTGCATTGATGCCGGCTATGATTCCCTTCAGCATCAAATATTGATACAATTATAGATAAACATATCTACTGACCAACACGTAATTATACAAGTATGAACGAACTTATGCAGGCAAACGTATAAAATATGTACATACACATATAAACATTACAGAGTTATACATACATGTGATGATGATAGTGCTCTGTCCGAAGACAGGTCCTGGCGATGGTTACTTGTCTTACGTATTACTACGCACGACTTTAACCACCGACCGACTAGGCCAGATGAGCACGGGTGGGTGGCCAAAGTTCCTTCCCGTACAGGAAATGGGACGTAAACAACTTGCCCAAGTTTATTACCAGACAACACTCCCGGCGCAGATTCGAACCCGCAACCTCTGGGTTACGAGTCGAGCAAGCTACCAACGAGCTATCTGGTCATCCCCTTCACACAATTTATGCGTACATACATGTACACATAAATTATGTGACAATTAGCTCTGTTCATTCAAAATTAGTTCATGATTGCTAGTTACATACCTCTAACATATCATCATCAACTATCACACAAATTGCTGTATATGCAACACCAATCGATAATGTGTCAAATCAAAAACTACTAACTGATAACGCAAACTAAAATGACAAAAATGCACAGAAAAAAAGATTTGATACGCTCAAACGCTCAACATCCTCCGTTACCAAGCAGTATAAATTATCAATATTTGTACTAAAATTACAGGTTCAGCCAGCACAGTGGTCCCGATTAGATGAAATTGCACGACGTCAAATTGTAGAGATGGGGGGGGAGGGGTGGTGGGAAATCAGCGCCAAACAACCGTCTATCCAGAGAATGACAAAACTTGGAAAACACAAAAATGTGAAAGTAATAAAAACTCTTGAGCAAGACCTGGGCAGCAGCTTCTTCATATCCTGTGGTTCCGTTGATTTGACCGGCAAAGAAGAGATTTCGTACGGCACGAGTCTCGAGTGACGGCAGGATTTGCCGAGGATCTATGAAGTCGTACTCCACTCCATACCCTGGTACGCAACACAGGAATACACGGTTAACTTGTAGAATATAATACAAAGAATTGTAAGTGTAACAACAGAGCTTGCCCATTATGTAGGAAAAACAAACAGTTGACAGATACCTCAGCCCACACATGGAATCCACAGAGAACAGGAATGAAACAGGAAGAACAAATAATGAAACAGAATGAACAACTAATTAAACAGATTAAAATAAACTTACTGAACGGGAATCAGTAATCCTTGATCAATAAAATTACAATAGTAATTGTACGTGAAGATTTTTTTTTCTCGATCACATTACAAAATAGAGATATGCAATTGTTATATTTAGGCAGATAGCCTCTATAAAGATTTTCCGCTATTACTTTATGTCTGAAAGATTAATCACTGTCAAATAAAGTAAAATAGAACTTCATTAGTTCACACAGTAGAAATTGAAATCAAGCTAGTGCAAATAATGCAAGGTGTTTTGTAATGTAAATTCACATTTAAGGCCAGTAATATAATTTAAGCATTAAGTTGATCGCATTGACACACCAGGCCTAATGACGTCGGCGTGCTCCAAGCCTGGAATAGCTCGGATGATCTTCAGCTGAACGTCAGCTGGCATGGTGCACGACAAGCCTTGAGGATACACAAGGTCAGAGGTCAAACCTGCACAAAAAATGAATCGAACGATTTTTAGCACCAAATTCAATTAATCCGACTTATGACATACTATTCGCATAAATTTGCACAGTTACAGAGACAAATTAAAGTACATCAAAGAAGAGATATATGAAAATAACAAGCAATCAATCCTATTAGATAAATACGTCAAAAATAAAGAAAAACAGATACGTGTTCAATGTTCATGGCTAAACAAATTCGTAACCTGGTCCATTTACAAACAGATAAAGACAAATAAAGACAAATATAGTGATGCAAAACTGCAGATACAAATACATATATTAAAAAAGCAATTTAGATATTATACTGTAGACATAAGTACAGATATTATCACAGACATATATGAACAAATAATACTGCCGACATTGGTACAAATAATATTATTTCTAACATAAAAACAAATAATGCATTAAATACCGTCAAATATGAATGCAAAAACAGGCAGCCAGGTAATCAAGTAGAAAGTAATCACCTTCTGGTTCGATCCAAATCTGATGCTCCATTTCTGGAAACCGTAAAACCTTGGCTTCAATGGATGGACAATACCTGTGCAACATAAAAGAATGACTTGACTGAATTACAAGTAGCACTACAGCCGCAAAAATTGATGAAAAACACCAGCCGGAAGTATACAATATTATAAGAAATAATCTTAGAAAAATATAAAAATATAACATAAATATAACATGTATCATCACCATCATCATCATCATCATCATCATCATCATCATCATCATCATCATCATCATCATCATCATCATCATCCGTTTATAGTCTATTTGTCTTCACAAGATGTCTGTGCTGAGCACAGATATAGACTTTAACTCCTGTCCTTTAGGGCTCATTGTGGCTGAATAATTACGACCTCATGACCTTACTGTTGCAAACATACCAGGAATGAGGTGAATTCCATTACCACATGCTTATCTATAATGTATGTTAAATTCTGTACTGAGGACCAGTGAGAATGAATGGCAAGAAGGATGATCTAAACCTTTGCAGCAGAATGAATAGCAAGATTAACAAAGCCTCAGTATCGTGATCAAACAGAAACAGACTGACCTGTTGACAACTATATTTCATCAAAGACTAATTTATTTCAACTAATCAGCCGCACAGTCTGCTTGTCTGATCTTTACACACTCACGTAATCAGACTTTAAATGTCATCATGTAAACATTTTGATGGTTTAAACTTATTGTGTTCATTACATAAATCATGCTGGATTTGGAACTACAATTATTATAATAGCATGATGCTTGCAAGATGAAGATGATGATGACATACCGTGGCCCGGTGGTGCTCTTGATGACGACCTTGTTGAGATGGATGTTGTCTTTGATCAGCTTTGCCACCTCTGCGTTCGTGTACGTCAAGTGACAAAACATCTGATCCTCAGGCTGATCCATGCATAAACAACAAGTTCTCTACATTACATAACTTCACTCTATACCAACGTCACATACTCCTTCTCCTTTGCTTCCTAGTTCTTACTGGATTACATCTCAAAACTGCAAATAATCACGCTTGAATGAATACACTCATTGGTTTATTGTGTTACAATAACATCAATATAACATATTACCATCCATAGAAAATATTCAAAATCATAAAAATAATGTCAAGTAAAATTTTCTAAGAAAAAAGAGTACCAGTACCTCAATTACTATATTAGAAAATTACCAAATTACAAACCCTAATCCAAACTTTGTCATTCATGAAACTAAATGGTCTCGGTGGGTTGTCGGGTCGTGACACAGCCAATCCGGTAAAGTTCACAGAGTTCCGAGCCAATCGCGGCGGAGTTCCTACAAAACAATACATGTCAATTTTGCCTCAGCACATTACATGGCACCATTATATTTTTCAGCCTCTGATTTAATCTCTTTAAGCACAACAATCCACTTACACACATTAAATATTCAAAACTAAAATCGCTTACAACATGCAGGAATTGCAGGATAATAAAAAAACACATATACAAGATTATAACTATTCGAAGTCACTGTTGACATGTCTAAAATAATATAAAATATCCTAAACATATTAAACATGCCCACTAAAATTTATAAAAATTTTACTGAATTTTGAAAACTAGAAACTATTCAATTGAATACTCGGCATTGATTTTACAGTGTCTGCAGTATTATTATTATTACCTTAATATAAAAAAAATTGTAACAGAGCTGATAAACTTGCAAACTGACCAGTTTTGAGCCGGCCAAGAGTGAAGCCGATCTCGTCCAGGGTTTTAGCCAGTCCGACTGCAGCCTCGTCGCCGACGCGACCAGCCGGACGGCTCTCCATACCGATCGTTATTTCTCCTCTCAGAAAAGTTCCCGTTGTCATGACAACAGTTTTACTGGTTAGAATCTCTCCATCACCTAGCGGACAAGAAAGTGAACATACCAATTTGTTTGATAAAATAATTTCTCATTTTAAATTATATTGTAACACAGCCCACCAACTGAGATAAGCTGGAATTGGGTGAGCATTAACAGTATTGAATTGCTGAAACTTCAAAATCAGTCAAATTCATTAATTATATGAATTTTTAACCAATCCTAAAACACAAAAATCTGTCCTCAATCTTTTATTGTAATAGTACAAATCAATAAATGAACAACAGTTCTATATCTGTACGAAATATAAATTAACAAAAGCACGTTCTGTGGGCATCTAAGAACAGTAAACTTGACATACGATCCTGTTTATATACAACATATACGAATGCACTTGGTAAACAAGCATAGTACAAATAATATTTATGGAAAGCCCAACGCACGCATGATATGCTGTTAAAAAGTAAGAGCTAATGCAACTTTATCTTTATGACGGAGTTCATTGACCCTGATTGAGGTTAAGCTTTACAAAAGACTCATGATCAGACAAACCATTTCTTCCACAACAAGACAAGACACGACACGACAAGACAGGATAAGACAAGACAAGACAAGCAAGACAAGACAAGACAAGCAAGACAAGACAAGCAAGACAAGACAAGCAAGACAAGACAAGAAAGACAAGACAAGACAAGACAAGCAAGACAAGACAAGACAAGCAAGACAAGACAAGACAAGACAAGACAGGCAAGACAAGCAAGACACATGTTGCTGTTAGAAGCAACAGCACCGGAACGTAGAACTCTTAGCTTCGTCAAATCCAATGTGTCAAAGTACAAGAAGAATAGTAGATCTACATGAATTTATCGCAGGGCTAGAGTACGTGCCACCACTTCCACTCTCTGCTGCAGTCAAGGAAATATTTTTGCATCCAACCCTTGCATACAATTAAAAGCTCAAACAGAAATATCTACTTACGGGAACGTAAATGCAAACCGATGATAATGATCATTAATTTTATCAATGCAGCAACTACAACCACCAACTCACCGAGGACAACACCGCAGCACGTTGCAGTTGACGTCGCGCTGTCAGAGCGTGACAGAAGCAAGTCCTCCACTGTTGCAGCTTTGATCGTCAAGTTCTTCGTTGCCTGTAGGTCGGCCTGTACGTGACACTTGTACAAACTCCTGTCAACCTGAGCACGATATCCCTGTGCAACAAAAACACAGAACATAAAAACCTCCAGCTCTTAATGACAAGGAAAACACTGAACATCATAAATGTTGATGTAAAAAACAGCACAGATTAATATTGCTTTATTAAACAAATGTGGCATTACAATGTCGTTAGTTAAAACTCGATACCAGTGCTCAGAAGAGACATCTTGTAAAAGACAAATAATAGAATATCAATGGGTGATGATGACGATGAAGAATCCAACGTGGCACAAAGTACAACCATATATTTATTGATTAACTCAAGTACGGTGTGAAGCTACTCCTTCCAAATGTGATTAAAAAATGAATTCAGTTGCACAACGCCTGACATAAAATTATGACATATTTATGACATCATGTCATTATTATTTATGACATAATTATGACATTATGACATATTGTTTGACAGAGGAAAAATATCACGCAATACGATTTGAAGAATGAACTCCATGCTGATAATGTAGCTGACGGTTGGAACTTAGTCTGAAAGCAGCATAATATCTTAATTTTCCACAATTTACAATAGTGCTTAATCAGAATTTTGAAACAGTAGGCCTAATAGTCAAGCGATCCTACAAGTCAACATCATACAATGAACATCAACAAAATATTAATGAACATAACAACAAATATCAATATCGAACATGAAACATCGCATCAAATTATACGAAGCCGGGTTATTCAGCTAGCTAACTATAAATAGAATTGATATTTTCGATCAGTAATTCAGTATTTGACCGAATAGATCAAATACTGAAGTAAAAATGAAAAAATAGAATGACCGAATAGGTCAGTCGTTAGCGTTCACGCCTCGCAGCGAAGAGGTAGAGGGTTCGCCTCCTTGCAACGACTGATTGTATTCAGTAGCAAACCTGGGCAAATTGTTAATACTCCATTGCTTGCATGGGAAGGACCTTTGGCCACCCACCCATGCTCATCTGGCCTCGTGGATCGGTGGTTAAGTCATGCGTAGTAATATGCAAGACAAATAACCATCGCCAGGACCTGTCTTCGGACAGAGCACTATCATCATCATCATCATGTCTAACATAACCCCCTTATAACTAGATCTGAGGGTCCTAGCAGGCATAGAAACATTTATATGCGATCTCATGTAAGCAGGTTGATCAGTGATAAATTAATCAGATGCATCACTAAATCCCAATCAATCATAGCAAACACAGATATACCTGAGTTTATTACCTATAGATATCAGTCTGGCCAGGAGTTGAACCCAAGTCCTTAGTTCACAAGGCTATTGCATCTCACTGAAACATCTGCCGCTTTGTTTTGTATGATACTTTTGTTATTATAAAATTGCTGTGTAGAAAAGATATAAGGCACTGGTTATTTATTATTTAGACTTCTTACATTTTGTTCAGATTAATGTCTCGTTTAGAAGTCATAAATTCTTCTTTATATTTACCATTATGTTTACTAATTGCAAGTTTGTTGGTTGAAAGACTTCAGTTCGATGACGTCATATAAGTGGCAGTGAGTGTTACTGTGTAAAGTGTTGTTTTTATAGTGTATCGTTTGTGTAATGCACAGTTTTTTATGGCTATGGTGTGTGGTGTTTATGCTAAATAAGTTGTGTGTTAATATTACAGCCACAGAAGATGAAGTGAAGGCGGGAGGGGAAACGAGGGCGCCACTGTACAAGAGCATTGATATCCACGGCGTGTCGATGCGCATGAAGTGGTGTGCCACGTGTCAGTTCTATCGACCTCCGCGCTGCTCACACTGTAGCGTCTGCAACTCTTGCATAGAGGTCAGCAAACTTTCACCTCTTGACCCACTTAGAGGTCAGCAAACTTTCACCTCTTGACCCACTTAGAGATCAGCAAACTTTCACCTCTTGACCCACTTAGAGGTCAGCAAACTTTCACCTCTTCACCTTCATAGAGGTCAAACTTTCACCTCATGACCTTTATAGTTGTCAAAAAATTTTGATCTCTTGACCTGTATAGAGGTAGACAAACTTTGACCTCTTGACCTGTATAGAGGTAGGCAAACTTTGACCTCTTGACCTGTATAGAGGTAGACAAACTTTGACCTCTTGACCTGTATAGAGGTAGACAAACTTTGATCTCTTGACCTGTATAGAGGTAGACAAACTTTGACCTCTTTACCTGTATAGAGGTAGACAAACTGATCTCGTGACTTTTAGAGGTCGGCAAGCTTTTACCACTTGACCTGTATAAAGTTAGACAAACTTTTACCCTTTGATCTGTATAGGGGTAAACAAACTTGAGAGATAGTCATGCACAGAGATGACAAATATATAGTAAAAATGTTGTGACGAGCAAAACAAGAAATGACTAGATTCTGAATGGTTATGATTTCAAATGTTGTTCCATGATCATTTTATAGTTGAGTCTTGCAACCTGAGCTTTGTACTTGGACTATTTGCGCAGGTATTTGATCATCACTGTCCATGGGTGAACAACTGTATCGGACGGAGTAACTATCGGTTCTTCGTTCAGTTTCTCATCTCTCTCACCATCGACATGTTCAGCATCTTCGCTTTCAGTCTCGTCTACGTCGTCTCTAACAAAGACTCGATCGTCTCACCAAATAACATTCTCCTGTATCCTTTCGTACTTGAGCAGTATTGAGATTTGAACCTTTGCTGCTATCTCATCATCATCATCTTTCGTCATCACTCATTTATAGTCTACTGTTCGCAAGATGTCTGTGCTGAGTGCAGGAGTAGACTTCAACTAATGTCCATGATTTCTAATTATGGCTGGATTTTGTACATTTCCCTGTGTCTTTAGTCCAAGCGAGTATTGGTCCATCTTAAGTTCTTGGACCACACCTCTTTGAGTCATCTAATAAGGCCCTCCCCATTATTCATGCCGAGGTCTTTTCCCATCATTCTACTCGATCCAATATCAAATGCCTTTGTGAAGTCAAAATTACCAATTTCTAATTATATCTAAACCTTCACTCTTAACGTGTTTATCAAAATTTACCTAATACCCTAACCCAAACCCGGTGTGAATCATCTTGTTCATTGGCCCTAGGATAGTGGGGCTGGGCACAGTGGGTTGTTGGAATTTAGCCTGTAATCTATTGCTTTGGTAAATGCTACTATTCTGTAAAAGCGTTGAGCAGTGGAATAAGTTAAGCACCGGGCTTTGCATTCTTGATTTGATTAAAATAATATTTCTTTGCTGTTCATAGAATTGTAAATCTTGTTTTTAATATTTATGTATTATCATTAGCGCTCTGCCCTCCGGCAGGTCATTGGCTTCCAACTTCTCCATTCATCTCTGTCTTCTGCATCTTTTCATGTTTCCATAAGACTTTTCTTTCAACTCGTATGTAATATAAAAATATATTTTTGTAATAATATCTTGGAGTGTAGCTGTTTAATGTGTATTTGCTACACGATGCAACCTTGACTCGGTGAAACTGTACAGTATTATTGTGATGGTGATCGTCGGCATAACGTGCATTCCGGTCATTGGCTTGACTTGCTTTCACATGGTGCTCATATCTCGTGGTAGAACAACTAATGAACAGGTAACATGTTGAACTCTTTACTTGTAGACATCAAAGCTTGTGTGTATGTGTGTACTGTGTATGTTGCACTTCTTAATGCACCATATGTTGCAAGCTATTAACTTAATAAAACTGTTTTTCGCTGGAGATAGCAGTGCATCGTCTGGCTGTTATGTGTCATATTGTATGTTTGTGAGTGTTTGTGTATTGTATGTGAATGTTTTCAAATTCACCGTTAGCGTCATGACGTGTCGTCTTCTGGAAAAACGTTGACTATCTTCTTCTGATCTTTCTCCATCTGCTGCTGTTTTTTTTAAATTTCTGATATATGTCAGTTTACATCCACTTTTCTTTTGTCATCCATCCATGTCAGTCTTTTTTAGACATACTGATTTTCATATTAATAATCTGAAATTATTTAGGTCTCTGATAGTTTTATAAAATATTGTCAGTATTTTATGTTGTTTTAAAGAGTCATAATGAGTAACAATATGCTAAAAACGTAAGTTTACAAGTTGTCCTTAACTGATTGGTGAGAGAGTATGTTGGCCTTGTTGCTAGGTAACCGGAAAGATGAAGGGCGGACACAATCCTTTCAATCGAGGCTGTTTGGTCAACTTCCAGTTCGCCCTCTGTGGGCCTATTTGGCCACGGTATGTTTAGCAATTGGTTAATATTAATTTTTAGTAATTTTAATATACTGAATTTGTGTGTTGTTTATAACTGCATATTGTATGTTTTGTCTGATTCTGTAAATATTATGTTTTTATAAATAAAAAAAATTATGCGTAAGAATTCTTGTGTATATTGTTATGTATCCTGATATTTGTATTCTTATATAGGCTATATATCTATCCTCAATTCCTCATTTATCCTTATGTATACGTATATTCTTATGTATACGTATATTCTTATGTATACCATACTTATATTCTTATGTACATACATTTGTGATGTATTTCGTTATGTATTTAGAATACTGCTGTTAAAAAGTCCAAAGCGATGGCATGGACTTGAGATGGCTATTAAACGGCTCCGATTCAGGTGTATGAGCAAATGTAGTGTCAAGATCTAGGTTACTGTTTCTAGACTCTACGGTTTTACAAACTATAGGTTGTGATTAGTGTGTGGACTCGGAGGGTCTTTCACTACTTGGAGCTCTGTTGCTGCACCCAATGGCTTGCCAATTGCTTGAATGTTAAGCATTGTACAAAAAGATATTTTAGTTATTTATTTTATTTGTGTATGCCGTATGTTTGCAGGTTGCGAGGCCGAAAGAGTCAGACATATTCGTTTGACCCGGACAAGATCAAGATGATCTATCAGACGAATGTCAACCGCGTATACATGGAGGTGAACAGCAACGGCGTTGCCAAGAGTAACGGAGGAATAGGGGCAGGAGATCATGTGAGTAGAGGGGTAGGGAGGTGTGGGTAGTGGAGTAGGGGGAGGTGTGACTAATAAGGTAGTGGGAGGTGTGAGTAGTGAGGTATGAGAGGTGTGAGTAGGGGGGTAGGGGAGAGGTGTGAGTAGTGGGGTGGGGGAGGTGTGAGTAGTGGGATAGGGGTAGGAGATCGTGTGAGTAGGG
>JAQFYQ010000732.1:0-15558 GCA_034694885.1 Buchholzia appendiculata | reverse complement strand
GCAAACGCGGAATTTTTTTTTAAGAGCGGGAGGGGGTAACAATGCACCAACATTTTTTACGAAGGGAGTAGCGCTGCACCAAAAAAGACCCTCCAATGGGGAATCAAAATTCATTGTGTTTCAGAGGTCTACCTTTTCGGTCGGGGGTCCCGAAAAGTACAAAAGTCCCCCGAAAAGTCCCGACCAAAAAGTACGGGGTTGGGGGTTCTGGGAAAATTCCTGGTCTGTGTTAAATACAACTATTATTCAAAACTAACGTTAGAATTAACACACATAAAGTAATAAATAAAAAGTAGCAAACAATAAAAAATAGAATAAAACTATTTTACTAATGAAATAACTTCAAACACAATAATAATTTAGAAATAACTGACTAAAAAATAAAAAAAGTTTATTTAACACAACAAATATAATTCTCCAAATATGTTGTGAATATCAATTCTGTGATGAACAAAAGTTAAAAATACGTTACTACTTATTAATATATGCGAACATAAAAGTTACACGTATTTAGAAATGATTAACACAATTCGTCAAGCTTTTAATTAGAAATAAAACTTGAAAAAGTAATAACAGAATTAAATTTGTAAGCATATGGCACAGTGATTAATTTTAATTAATAAGTGATTAATGCAATTGGAAGTTATATTTACGGCCCTGAAAGGAATAATTGAAATTAATAATTACAACCTGCAGCTTATAAATATTAAGAGTTGCTAACGTTTTGTTGTTGTTGTGAAGTACGATTTTATGAATTTCTTAGTACCATTTACTGAGCGTCGTTCAGATTGTACGGTACGGTTATCAGTAAATAAACAATGAAATCATTCGTGCGCGCTTGTGCTCTAGTTACAACATGTAGCAAGCTAGTTGTTTGATGACTAATGTCCCGGTAGTTAAACAATCATTGTAATTATGCAGGCCGTTTCAACACCGATAAATTACAAGTTGAGTATGGGTTCCAGTGAATGAATACCAGTGCAATAGTAATACTGATAAGCAGGCCTCAGAACTCTATAGTAGTGGTTCTCAACCCGCGATAAGCGAGCAAAAAGCAGCCCTTGTCCTTCACGAAAGGCCCCTTTGACCCCCACCCCCCCTAGTAGCAGCTGAATGTTTGCTAGCAATCAGGCACCAATGAGAAGGCCACATTAGGCCCGTGAAGATGATAAACAACCTTACTTTGCCCCTAGAAGGGTCGGCCGATCAAATTATTTCAATTCGTCTGCCAAAAAGGTTGAAAACTACAAATGGTCTCTTCATGACGATTAATTTACTCATTCAACAATAATGTCATTCAACAAATTAATGGAAGCGCATGACGTCACCAGTAGCATAGTTGTCCTTTCATAGGAAATCATTCTGCATAAGCTGCTAGGAATATTATAACGACAGTAAACTTCACTTCATCAAATTACAGCACATAAAAATTAGAAATAGCAACTCCTTGCGCCCTGGAATGTCACCGACGGCAACAATGACATGGTAAATGATACAGTATACTTGCATATATATATGCCCTATACAAACAAAAATAAGTTACCGAAACCAGCCGGAACGGATTTAACATTGCTTCAGGATGCAATAAGTGTTGTTATAAGTCTAATTCAACAATAAACATGGTGGATACAGTATACAAAATGAACAGAAAACAATAAAATCAAATTAACTAGACATCACAGTACAATATCGGTAGGCAATTCAGAATCACTGTGCAAGATCATTAATTAAACGATGCAACACTGATTTGAAAATTAATTATTAAACATATGGCACAATTTTATCTAATTCCATAATTTTCCATTTGAAAAGAGATTTATGCCGGATTAATTGAATATTTTAGTTTCACGTTAACAAAATCTGCAACATCTGACATTTCCGCTATTGAATAATACCGGATAACATTATTGACTGCAGCAGGTATACGTTCAACCCGAACGTATGCTTATTTTTGAGTACTGGTTGGTTTTGACCTTAGGCATTCAAATCAACCAATACTCAAAAAATGAGCAAATTAAAATTTCTAAATATGAAGTAAACTTATTACTGAACTGTCTAGGGTAGGTGATAGTTTAAAGACCGGTGTTCTTCCCTCGACGTCTTTAGTCATTAGTTCTGCAGTCCGATTAATTATCTACTCAGAAATAATCAATAGTCGATTCCAATTTAATTAGACTCCAAATTAATTAAACCGTGAAAAAATCCAGGTGAATTACAAAAAGGAAAACCAAAAATTAATTGACTCAAATTCTGAAGATTCCCCAGCTCTGCAGTCAATAAAGGATGGATGGATCCATTAACCGGCCTTAGTGAATTATGATCAATAATTTAACGGATCACTTGTTGTTTGATGAATGATACTAAAACTAGCTTAATTATCAGCATAATTTTGGTAATTTATCTGCCAATGAATCGTTATTCAGTAAACTGCTATCCAGTAAATAATCACCAATTAAATAAATTATCAACCATACACTGTCATGCAGTCAATTACCATTATATATACATGTATATAGCAGCTATATTTTGTCACCCTTATGAACTATCGGTTCTGAATGCTACAAGAAAAATTGCCACAAGGAAATTTACCACAACATGAATATGTCACCTCTATAGTGAATACTGTAATTGATACCATACATGATTCAAAGTGTCAATAATCATTATCTAATGATATTTCACAAACGATCAAACCTGATGATGACCTGATATGACTTTCAGAATACTCAACTACACCAATTGAGCACAGATTTGTAAATTGAGTTTAAAACGCTAACATGCAATAATCAAATTTCAAAAGTTTAATCTAAACATAATTCATCATCATTAGTGTTTTGCCAGAAGGCAGGTCCCCGGTATCCATCTTCTCCACAACTCGCGGTCCTCCGCTTACCTTTTCATTTGCACATAATGATTCCTCCTCCATCAGTTCATGAAGCACACTTTGCCTCGGTCTTCCTAATCTTCTCTTTCGCCTTCTATCACTTGTTTCATTAGTACAACATAATTAACTTGTTAAAATTTGATTGAGTTTGTCTGTTGTACAGATGTACGTCACACGACTCAAATATTTACCTAAATCATATACTCCAAACATGCACTGTAACTACGAACCCCCAGCATAAGAAAAAAATCGAGAACCAATCTAATAAAAAGCACACAAGAATTCAGTCATTTCTTCAGATATTAAATTGTATTTCAACGCTACTCAAAATACCATTCACTTTACTGTACGCAACCGTCAACTCCAGTGCACCTAACTACTAATTTTCCTGGAAAATTCAGAACACTTTCATCACCGCAAATGCTGCTTTCATCTTTAGCCTTTTATATCTGACGAGTACCAGTTATAACTCAAACAATCTCAAAAAGTAATTCTACAAGTTTCATAATAACACTCGATTAGTGTACTGGAAGTGCGCATAGTAAAATATTTACAGTTTCTGACAGTACAAATAAAATACAGTATTTCATATCTTCTTCATGACGTTCGTAATGATAGGTTTCGGGCGAGTCTTAAAGATGACCTTTCTCTTGACTACGGCTTGAACGAAGTAATCAATGGCCTCGCGCGAAGATGCCTCGCGTGGGACAACAGAAGACTCCGACTCTGTTTTACTCTCAGACTCGCCATTACCGAGTCGCTCAGACGGAGCCGAGCCACTGCGAGCAAGAACAGCGAGCGGTTTGTCGAGCGAAACAACTTTGCCGAACATCACATGATGTCCAACGATCAACACCGGCTCTCCCTACAAACAACAACGACAACAGGGGAAATCAACAGCAACAACGGAAACCAACAACAACAATGACAACAAAGGAAGCAACAACGATAACAAAGGAAATCATTCCAATTTGGAAGAACTCTTTAGAATTTTAATTACAACTCATTAGAATTCAATGTGAATTTATCTATTTTTATCTGGTATTTGCAATTTGTTAGTAATCAAAGCAGTGACTCCCAATCTTCCTTGCACAGGCAATTCTCCACCTTCCACTGTAGTAAAGAGTACTTCCCTCACCGTCAATTCGCTTTTGACTGGTTTTAATAAAGAGTCAATTTTCTTTCCACAAGATCACAATCAAAATAATGTCAACTGTGCTAGTTCTGACAGGAAGAGACATTATTAATGCCCGATCTCTTGGTTGTGGAGTTTATTTCTAAAGAAAATATAAAACATTTTCTCACAATCCTAATTGCTGCTTTAAAAACCTGTGTAAAACAGTCTTCATCATCACAAACGATCATTTGGGGGCTAAACTTTTTGACGAGCGGGGGGGGGCAGCGGTGCACCAAAATTGTTTGATGAGCGATGGGGAGGTAGCGGAGCACCAACAAAAATTTTGATGAGCATTGCCACTAGTCACATCAACAAAACACAAATACCAGCATTATAAAAGTAACCGGTTTGATTGAATCTTACTCTTCTATTAACTATATAAAAACACTAAACACCTTAATTAAGTCAGTATCTAACTAACATGGAACAGGTTCTAACCAATCAAATCATGGATTAACGAAAATTTTCACAAAAATAACTCATATTATGTGTATCAGAGTACTAAATCTAGCCATACTGAGCCATCAGGAACAAAAGTTTATACCCTTACTATGCACAGACATCTTGAAAAAGCAAATAGTACCTAGGCCTACACTATAAACGAGTGCTGATGATGAAACGAGCATTTTCACAATCAGGCTTAAACACTGTACACAGGTTCAGTAAAAACATATGAAATCAGATCTAATTACTACAAAATCATCAAAATTCTATTCACCTTCTTGGAGAAAAGCAAGTCTCCGATAAACTTTCCACTCGTATCCATGTCCTGTGACTTAGTCTCCAGATCCCCCTGCAGCTCGACGATGGTCCATTCAGCACAGGATTTACCATCTGGCGACCTGAACCGCATTCAAACATATAAACATGTCACATAAATAACATTAACAGCAAACGATCAAATTTTAACCTTTCCCAAAATATGATGATTTGACAAGATGATCGTATTTCCAATATTCTAATGTGAAAAAATTCTAGGTTGTGCTAAATTACTACATTCACCTTATTCATCTATAAAAAATCTAGATGAATTTACTAGCAAGCTAAAGTAAGAAATTTAGGGGTATCATATCAACTAACAGACAGCTTAAAAGTTCAAACCCAACTTCTCTATCAGGTATTTAGTCAGATATTCAGTCGGCTCATCAGGTATATGATTTGTTGTATTTCAAAAAGGAGCGCATTCAACTGTGTGGCCTTGGGTATACTATTTAAAAGCAGCTTATTCTTACAAGAATGACTCTGGCTAAACACTTGTACTCGTATCATAGGCGTAGAGTATCGGTGTAAACAGTCGCTAGAAACAATTACCAGAACGCTTTGGTACAGAACACTTCCTCACATGTTTCAGTAGAAGTGGAATGAATATGAATATTCATTAATACTTCAAAGATCATGGCTCTTTGTGGCTGACAAACCCTCCATATTTAGCTGCATGACCTGCTGCAGCACGGGGTCACTGACTTGAAAGTCGGGGAACATAATGACGAGGGTTTTCTTCGGCGCGACAAGAATCCATTAATGGACACAGATTTGGTCCGAGGGTCGCAGCATTAGCCTAACCAGCCTTAGCCAGCATTAGCCTTTAGCTTGTACTGGGAAATGGGTGTTGACTAGGCAGTAACAGGAAGGGCCTTGTGTAAGCTGCTGTCTTCCTCTCCATAATGCTGACTGTGCCATTATTGAATGGCTGACTTCATGTGGTCCACAGGGCATACAAAGACAACAACAACAACAAAACACACAATACATTTAAAATGCACAATTCACATTACAATATAAAATGAGCATAAACATGTATCCTCACTTCATGGCGTAATACAAATAAAAATCTTTTTTAAATAATTGATAAACAGCTTAAAAATAATTGATATAAAAGAAACTTTAAATAAATAACATTGTTGTAACCATAGTTACGTACAGTTGAATAAACAGCTGAACCATTTTCTGTCGATGCAGTAGACGCACAGGTTATACAGTCAGGAAGGACCAACGGCAGAAAATATTATGATATACTGTAAGCTTGTTCTAATGCTCAGTTTTCTTTATCTATAAAAATATTGTTATACTGTACAAAACATAAATGACAAAATTTTGACAATTTTAAATAACAAATGGATTATTTGTTAATAGTTGCAGTTGATAACTAAAAGATGAAAGGCCCTACTCAATAACATTAAAACTTTTGTAAATTACATTCGTTCATCTCGAAGCTATATGAACATTTACAGTGAAAATTCATCAATCAACACTGAATAATGCAATAAAGTACAAGATAACATCCAAAATCTTCATAAGAATTACTAATTAAACATTAATCATAGAATTACTATGAAACAGTAGTAAGGCAATTAAAACTTTTGTCTTATAATATTTTCATTGTTATTGGTTAGCGTTTAAATAACTGAAAAACATCACACTTTTTGAGCACACTTTACATGAACATATCACTATAACCAAAATGTTGTACAGTGTTTACAAAGACTATTTAGAAGAATTTACATCATTTTCACCATGTTACCATTCCAGTAATCATCACAAGTCCATTTAAACGTATTATTCAGTTTAAATGTTCAGCCTGGGTTTGTGATCAACTCGTCATGTTCATCCAAGTGCTCGGGATGCCATTTATGGGCATCTGACTAAACAACTTTGCTTCTGTTACATCCGGAATGTACTTATGCATATGCTCTTTGATGAGTTTATTAACCTGCATGTGCGTATCAACACTGCCCTCCTAATCTCAGTGTAAAACATTATGGAAACTTTTTATCCATTTTTAAGTGAACACCATCAATCTGGATCATCAATGATAAATATATAAATAACATTTTAATAACGCTTGTATGTTGGACTCCAGCTCAGTCAAAATACAGAAACACATCAAAATAAAACCGAAACACACTCCGATCAAAATAACAAACACCAAACAGAACAATTTTATCTCATCCTCAAAAGTTGCACGAGGAAATTAACCAATTCCGTTCCAGCTGGTCTAAAATGTTTAAAATAAACGGTGCCTATAATCACCAAAATAATCCGAAATAGCCAAAAAAAATTAAAAATAATTTGAAATAACCAGAAATGATCAGAAATAAAAAGACATATCCCGAAAGAATAAGAACAAAATCAGAAATAACAAAAATTAATCTGACATAATTCGAAGTAATCTGAGAGATGGTAACCAGAAATGATCCAATATAATTATTTCGGGTTATTTCGGATTATTTTAGGTTTTATATCTCTCAGATTATTTCGGATCAATTTGGGGCTCAATTTGGGTTATTTCTGATTTTTTACTCCTTTGTGACTATGTCAAATTATGTCTAATTTTCTGGCTACTTCTGCATTATTTCTTGCCATTTCTAATTATTTTGGATGATTTCAGATTATTTCTAACTATTTCAGGTTATTTCGGTAATTATAGGCACCCAAAATAAATAATTAATTTATTAATTAATAATTTTTTAAACAAATGTAGCCTTCCTTATAATAACTGTGGTTCTTTAACTTTAAAAATTAAATATTTAGGTCCGGTGGTAAGGTTTTAAGGGAGAGTTTCAAAAATCGTGGATTTTGGGTTTATTTTGTGACATTTTGTAACAATGGTAGTTTGAAATTCTAAAACGCCCAAATAAAAATGTTGAAAAAAGGTCGTCAAAAATCGTTGAAAATCTCCCCAAATGAAATCCGTGCTACCATGGTCCATGCCCTTAAAATACTACAGTCATTTATAATAATTTACACCGATTAAATTGCAGACTTGTAACTGAGCGGCAATAAAGGACTGGTTCGGCTTTCATCGCTTCAACTACCGTAGCACATGATCAACCAGCTGTTTTATTTTCTTTAATTTTTTAATAAAAACTATTATTGTTTACAAAAATCGTAAACACCGCCACCTTGCAACTAAAAATCGCTACGGTGTCCTGCTTCATACCAGGGTTAGACATACCGTTTCACTTACTCTGCTTCATAGTACGCTAGTACCATTCTATTTAATTCTCTTTGCTAGTACTACTTTTACTTTATTTAACTTTATTTTACTTTTTTCATACAGAATGGCAGAGTTAGTGAAAGTTTAGGACTCTTACCCTTCTCTAGAATTGACGAAATGGAATTTTGGGAGCAAGACTCAGCAAGCAGCACCCGAAAAATGCACATTGTCCTAGTGATGAATGAAATGAAAAATGCAAATTATAACAAAAACAGCAAAAGAAAACGACAATCATAATCACCAATCCTTAACGTGCGCAGTAATTCGAAGCAATTAACTAAAATGTGGAGATTGAATACACTGGCGAAACAGAAGATTACAGGGAAACTCCCTATCTCAAACCCACTGCACCCAACCAAGCCAACTAAGGCCAAATCCGTGTCCGCTTTCCGATTTTTGAAGTTATTTTACAAGTTTTTTTTCGAGTTTCACCTTATTTTCATTTCGGCTTAAATATACCGTAATTTTGTAATTATTGTGAGGCAGAGCTCGCACCCAAAGCTATTAGACAAGCTTCATGCAACAATATTCATAAAGCAACAATACAACTGCAACATGTTTTCAAAGGATATCTTAATTAATCGAACACTACGTAAATATAATGTAAACAAATTTCGGAGAGAGAATCTAAAGAATAAGAGAAATTGCTCATTCTATTCGGTTGCCATGGACGCATCAGCTGATCATTCTAATAATAAATTTAAATTATTTTGTGCTTTTATTATTTTATTATTATTTTTACTTTCTATCTTGCAAATGTATTGAAAGAGAGTGATGAATTATGCTCAAGCAGATCATTATTAATGTAACAGTAAATCAAAAGAAAATCAATAGATCAACAGTTTGTAGATAGGCTACATAAGCTGGGCGAACAATTATTGAATTAAGATAAATCAAATAAGATAAATAAGTTACACTGCTAATACTTTAGCACAAAGAAAAACGTGAGTATTAATAATGATAATTTGCTGTCAACAACTCAAATGATACTAAGTGGAAAATTTCAAGTACTTTGGCAGTATGCATACTTCACTTGGCAAGTTGGCATAAAGAGCAGAATCAAAGCAGTTGACTAAGGTATCATTTATCAAGTCTAAGAGAAAATTAAGATAGGATAAGATAACGTGTATAATGGACGCAGGCGTTAGCCTCTAAGTCCATATCATAATACAAATACATGGTTATAATAGGCCTACATGAATTACATCACATCACAAATACACTAAATAGATTTTGCACCGGTCAGATTTACATTATAGTTATACAATAATTTTGATCATTCCAAAAATTGTCCACAGCATTTTTAAAACCATTTACGGATACAGAGCAGATAACACTGTAAGGCAGACTATTCCAGATGCCAACAATTCTATGACTAAATGAATACTTTCTTAAATCACAGTTGCGCTCCCTTATGCAGTAACTTCATACAGTAATTAGTAAAAATTACAAGGGAAAAATTGGCTTTAAACACAAGACGGTAAAATATTTAGCGTCCAGAAGACGCCAAATATTATAATTTAATATTGTATACTTATTATTGACGCCATATACTTTTTTAGTCTCTGACCTGAATAATAACTGCATAGGATTGTGTTAATTAGCATTTCTATGCTGGATTGTTATAGAATACTGAAAATAGGCATAAATTAATTAGTTATTGTCTTGTGATTTGTAATTACAGTTCTGTAATGAAATTTTGATGGAAGAATTGAGAGAGAGAGAGAGAACAGGATGCAAGCAAGAAGAAGACGAAAGAGAATTTACACAGAGGAAAATAGATAATGGACAAAGGTAAGAAACTGTTTTTTTTGCATGATAAATGTACCTGCTGCCACTATCAAATCAAAGAGCACAATAGCTTCTCTGAAGAAGGGAAATCACCCTATTCATGGTACGGTTGGCTTAAACAAGGTCATGCGGCCGTTAAAAATCCAACTATAATGATCCCACAGGGACGTTATTTAGGCCTTTAGTAAATATACCTGTGATCAGCACACACATCTTGCAAAACTGAATAATAGACTATAAACGAGCGATGATGATAATGATGATGAATAAACTGAGTTATCGTCGTGGATGTTTAATTAAGATAGGTACAAGTTGTAGACATGGTATGATAGAATGATATTTACAAATAATTTTAGTCCGTTTGAACAAGTATCACCATTTTCATTTATGTAGTTTACCATTATATTTTATTACTTCTGTCAACACCAAGAGCACATCATTGATTTAAAGTAATGTTTCATATATATAAAAATGTTGCACCTATATTCAATGACCAGAGTCGGTGATTTTCATATCACAGACATTGTTTCATAAAAAGAATTCAAAATGTAAAATAAGAGTTTTATTGTTTGAGAAAGTCGTTCCAGGTTTTTTTCTACTTAGTTTCAATAATTGAAGGAAGACCAAGCACATTTTGTAAAATAATCAATATAATCAATAAGCAATAGAACATAAAAATAAATGACACAGGATGGCACAACATGTAAAATAAAAAGTAATTAAAATTGGGGGTTAAGCCTTCTTTGTGCACCTACAGTTAGCCTACTATAACTCTTATATTGAATCTTCCCTATTATGAGTGAATGCCCCACATGTACAACAAACCCCACTGTGTTTTATGTTGATTTGCACAGATGTACTCTCTCAGAACATGTTTACCACGTGGTTGATCTTTAGCCATGTGCTTCTTAGGTTACAGTCTTACTAACTGAGGCAGGATAGGAACTCCTCGTCTTGTAGTGAGAGAGAGCGAGTTCTTCCGGTCGAGCCTCAGATATGCCTTGTCCAGTGTAGACAGGGACAGCAAGCTAGCCAATCAGTGCTTAGATGGACACAAACCCTAGAGGCGTCCAAAATGGTTGCCTTGCACCTTAGCTCTGCATTCAATGGGAGCAGTCCTACATAGTATCATTCTTTGGGCTTGCCCAATGTGTATTATTAAATATTGACCACAAGGCTTACTGGTATCCCTTTTGCTTGAAACTAGAGGCCTACCATGCATACACAGAGAAATATACAAACCTAAGTGCTGAGAACTTGACAATTATATTTAAGAAATTACCGTTTTAGGTGTAAGAGTGACATTTGCTTTCCATTGTTGATCAGTGTCAACATGTTTTTGCAAAAGAATATTTAATCACTCATCAGTGCTTCTGCTTCCATAATTTGATTAATTTTTTATTAATTTGTATTTTAATACATTTTCTAAGAATCAATAATCTTTTCTGTTCTTTTGTTATCTCTAATTTGATGTTTGATACTTATTGTGCAGCTGGTCGTAATGATCTTATTCTGGAAGATGCTCTGGAACCGACTGATTCAGTGGCTGGTGCCGGTAGAGTAAATGTCTTGCCTCGGACAGATGTCGGACCACATCAGATCAGACGTAAAGTGGCAAAGTCATCTGCGGATCAGAAGTGCTCTAGAAGACAGGACGCACGAGACGAAGAGGCTGGAAATAGGCTGGCCTATGGTGAGCCTGGAAATAGGCCGGCGAGTGGTGGACCAGCAGTTGATGGCAGGGGTTGTGACGAAGGACAGACAAGTCAACACAAGTTTGGTACTGGGCATTTAGCTTCATCCGAGTTTTCTTCTGTAACTTATCCTATCTTTGAACTGAAGCAGAAAACTGGAGACGATCATTCAATCGTACGTAGTGCTATGTTTATTTAGACTATTATTCATTTGTATGTACTTTATTAATTTTTGTGATTATTTTTTAGTCTTGTAAAAAATAATTAGTGGGTTGAACTTGAATATGAGACTATACACATACTTACATGTCAGATTTAAAATGTAGCACTATATAGACAGATGTATTGATTAGATTTTGACCGTCAACACAACCAATGCTATCTGTGTAATCATTGCCATACAAACCATTTGCGTACAAACCAAGACCCATGCCGAACAAGCAAGCCTCTAGTTTGGTGGTCGTCTTCGGATGTGCCATTGTGAACCTATCCAACATCGTTGACTTTAGTCCACAATTATGTAAACTGTCTAGACCTTGCTCTTGATCTTGTTCTTGAACTAGCTTGCATCTGATCATTCATCCTTTACAGTCTATGTGCAGCCACTGTATTCAGTGATCTTTCAAAGTGCATGATCACTGGGTGTCTTCAGGTAACTTGATCTAGGACCAAGTGGTGAAATTGTGCCTCATCTATAGACAGAACTTCACCAGGTCCTACAGTTGGCATATCTTGTGTTGCTAGGTTCAAACTCGTCGTATTTCAAATCGAACTGCTGGTAATAGGATTGGTAACAACTCTACTCGATTCACTAGTGATACCGAGCTAGAAGTTAGCGGGTGTTCCAGTAAAACCATATCATTGAATAAGCGCCCTGTTGCAAGCGGTAGACAATTCTCTCTGCATAACAGCGTTTCATCAGAGAGCCAGGTAGAGGCAATCAGTTACCCATCAGACCGTGAAAGTTCTGGCACAGGTGTGAACCATGGTTGCTCGTTCTGGGTTGATCTGCAGTCTGGTCATACACTTGAGAGTAAAGAAGTTGTGAAAGCTGATGAGTTTGAGAGAATGAATTCACTGCATGACGCAACTGATGACTTGAATGTCAAGGATGGAAGAAATGGCACGACGACGACGACGAAGAAGATGACGTCAGGGCTGACTCTGAGGGAGAAGCTCGATGAGATCATGCTTGGAAGTACTGGTGCAAGAAAGACACCAAGTAACTCACCGCTACGTACGGAAGAGAAAGTACGAGGCGCTGGTGGAACCGAGAGGAATGAAGTCGAGGGAATGATGCCCGAAGAAAAACAAGTTCATTCAACTTCGCCAACTACTGTCCTTGGTATTCAGATCAAACCCATTGATCAAAACACAGCCATGGTATGCATTTATTATTTTGCTTTATTTTTTAACTTTTCAGACTTTATAATGATAACTTCGATGTGGTATTAAACTGTGTCGGTGCAAGAATGTTATCATCTTTTTGTGAGATGTAATAAGATGGAATGATTGAGAGCGCCAGTATGAAGACTAGTCTTGGTGATAGCATATGACAGTGTCACCAATCCTTTAGCATGATGAGGTGTACATCATCCTCATTGAGGATGATGTTTTGTGTTGCTGTCTGTGCATGTTATGGATATTTAAGCTGATTTCGCACGATCAAAGTCATCAAAATGATGTTTGAACCTTGAAATATTCTTAGATTGAAAACATTCAATTGGTGACAAAATTTACAACTTTGTCATTGCTATTGAGGTGTATGTTCTAAAAGTGACTTGCTTTGTATGTTCTTTGAGTTGTAGTAATTCCATTGGCATTATATTTTAATTTTAATTTGAATTTTAAGTGCAATGCATTGGAGTGCGAACAAGAGTGGCCTGTTTGTGATAATTTTATAATTTTTATGTACTAATCGGTGCAACACTGTAATGTTGTAAAGTTTGTAATTGTGGTTGAATTTTTCCAAATGTAGGATTTAAAAGAAGTAGTTCTCGGTTCTTCTTACGCTTCTTTCTCGAAGAAGTGGAAGACTGCCAGCTGTTCATTCTGCTGCCAGCTTAAAACTTACCAGCTAGTCATGTCACAGGTTTGCTTTATTCTATTCTTTTATTCCATTTAGCAACAATTGTATTTGTCAACAATTTTCTCCTAATTACTGCGGGAATATTTTGGTAATGTCCAACCAGCCTTGATTAGCAAGAGTGGTAACTATGGACAGTCCCGGTCTGAATGATAAATGATGATGATGATGAATGATGATGATGAATGATGATGATGAGTGATGATGATGAATGATGATGATGAATGATGATGATAAATGATGATGATGAATGAAGATGATGCTTGTTTGTATACTGTACTGTATGTATATATGTATGTCTCATGCTCACTTATGGGACTTTATTAAATATTACAATCAATTGAGGATGTATGTATTGAGTATTTAGCGACAAGTTCGATATTAGAAGCAAGAAAACAACAGTTCATGGATATGACTACACTATCGACTTTCCGCCATAATGACGTCATCAAAACGTTGTGATGTCATAGCTCATGGTAAAGGCATAAGTGTGCCTTTATTATTCTATTTTGATTTTGATTTTTGTGTTTTGATGTAGAGGACTTGTGATAAATTAATTAATATAAAGCATTAATATGACAGTAGAATAATTATTGAGTATACTTTGTTTAGTTTTTCCATTTGGACTGGAATTGTATCTCTAAGACTATAAGTTGACATTTACTTGGTTTGTTTAGGAACTGTGGGCAACTATGAGTTACACTTATTTTGCAAGAATATGATGTATTTTGTACAGGGTGGTCCTGTAGGAGTACAGTGTTGTGTTCAAGCATATGTCCTCAAACATTTGCTGTTTGGTAAGAATGCCAAGGTTCACGGAACCAATAACAAGTGAGTTGACATTAATTGAGTCAGTGAAATTGTGATTATGATGTTATGTAAATTTGATTCATGTTTAATCATATATTTTCATTTTGATTTACAGGTGTTATAATTTAAATAGATGTGTATATATGGGACTTAGTTAAATGATGTTGCTGTTGTTATTATATCCTGAAGCGCGAGTATAGTGAGTCAGCCACTCCAAAGTTTTATTGTCTGCCTCGTGCAGTGCCTGCAGACCACCGTCGAGTAAAATAGTGGTCATGACGAATCGTGTGAAACTTGGACAAGAGAAAATGCTGTGTTATTTGCTGAATTATTTTCAACTCTTTGCCATGTGTGCATTTCAAGAAGCTGAATAGGTTGCATTGTGGTGATGCATAGTTAGCATGAAAGGAAAAGAGGCTTAACATCTTTCAGCTTTAATTATTAAGTTGATTTTTTGATCAAATGTGGTCACGTTTGTCAAAGAATAGTTTTGGCTTAAAAACGAAATAAACAAGACTTCCATTATGATCAGGTCAAACAAGATTACTGATTTCTGTGAAGAAATTGCCAATCTTTAAGGAGGTGCATTAAGCATTTAATTATATTCTAATTCTATCCAAATCTGAATTCTATTGAATGGAGGCTACTTCTGTGATGAATATTTTGTTTTACATAATTGTGTTCTTCATGAAACACACACTATTACTGTTGATAGCAATATATATATATATATATTATTCTTGCTGTTTCAATTGTTTGCACCGTAGTTTAGAGCCGAATGTGAGGGAGAGGCAGGAAGCTCTGTCTCAGGCTCTAGCAGATATGTGTTGGACAGCTGGAGACAAACAACGTGCTGTAGTTGCAACGTATGTGGCTTTTACTTGCTTTGTATGGGCTGTACCCTGTTTGCATTTAGAAATTTGAAAGCATTTTGTATTTAGCGGCTTTTTTATCGTTACCCTATTTGTATTTAGCACTTACCCTGTTGTATTGACTGTCTTGTCAGTTTGCAGCATATGCTTCAGAGCATTATTGATTTTCTGTGTGATTGTTTTATTAAAATCAATGAGCAGAATAACTTTCAATGAGGAAGGGAAATTAACTGCATTCTCGGTTTGG
>JAQFYQ010000731.1:0-15559 GCA_034694885.1 Buchholzia appendiculata | reverse complement strand
CCTTAACTTCGAGGCACTTGTTTGTTGTTTACGTCGACGAGTAGTGATTAATTTAGAAGCTTCCACGTCCAGATTTGGGACTCGTCGGCCTGTCTGTCTGTTCGTCTCCCTGTGTGTATCTGTCTGTATGTTTGCATCACTCACAGAAATCGAACTCTGTCTGTCTGTTTGTCTCCCTATATGTGCCCGTCTGTCCGTCTTTCTGTTTTCATCATTCACAGAAATCATGCATAGACGAACTCTGTATGTCTGTCTGTCAGTCTGTCTGTCTGTCTGTTTGTTTGTCTGTATCTGTTTACAGAGATCACGTATGGATGGCCAGACGTTTCTTTATCTGCTTGTTTGGCCACCCCTTAGTCTGTTTGCTTGTTTGTCTACCCCTTTGTCTGTCTTCTTGTTTATCTATCTATATGCTCGTTTGTCTATCTCCCTGTCTATATGCTCGTTTGTCTGTCTCCCTGTCTATATGCTCGTTTGTCTGTCTCCCTGTCTACATGCTCGTTTGTCTGTCTCTCTGTCTATATGCTCGTTTGTCTGTCTCTCTGTCTATATGCTCGTTTGTCTGTCTCTCTGTTTATATGCTCGTTTGTCTGTGTCTCTGTCTCACTGTCCTCAAGTACATCACTAGCGTCAAACCCAACGCGTCAACTACAGTTACTGTAGTGATTTGATTAGCTTACGTTTGTCTCTCTGTTTCTCTCTCTCTCTCTGTTTTTTTTCTGACCGCCTCCCTCTGACTGAGAGAGAGAGTTTGAGCGAGTGAGTGTGCTTTCGATGGGAATAATTCCCATCGAAATGTGGTTAATAATTATTATTAACCACAAAATGTCATGTCACGTGACATGCAGCCTGCGTCGGAGGGTAGGGTGACAAGGGTAGGGGGCGGAGAGATACGCCCACTGATATCATCATTGTAGTTATATTTGCAATAAGCGAGTAATAAATTCAGTAATCGTAGCACGCCCGCTCATGCCGTATCTAATTAAATAGATTGAACGCTGATGCTTGGGCGTGAGAAACTGACGTGAAATACTGTGCAATATGGTCACGTGATATTGTATTAATAATCCTGGTGGATTCCCTCGCACATGCTATACAGGCTAGGTTGAAGCTAAACGATGTCGGGACGGACAACCAACTATCTAATCATTCTTGCCCTGGTAGACAGCTTCATTGGGAGGAGAATAGGGTCAGGTCACGGACTCATACAATCATTGGGAGGAGAATAGGGTCAGGTCACGGACTCACACAATCATTGGGAGGAGAATAGGGTCAGGTCACGGACTAACACAATCATTGGTAGCAGAATAGGGTCAGGTCACGGACTAACACAATCATTGGTAGCAGAATAGGGTCAGGTCACGGACTCACACAATCATTGGGAGGAGAATAGGGTCAGGTCACTGACTGACACAATCATTGGGAACAGAATAGGGTCAGGTCACTGACCTCACACAATCATTGGGAGCAGAATAGGGTCAGGTAATTGACCTCATACAATCATTGGGAGGAGAATAGGGTCAGGTCACTGACCTCACACAATCATTGGGAGCAGAATAGGGTCAGGTCACCGACCTCATTCATCCCGTGGTAGCGAGGGACTAAAGAGTTACAGGGTATGAGTAGGAGGAGCATAAGGCCACTGACCTCAAACAGTTTCCTCCTCCTCCTCATTTATGTAAACTCATAGATAATATCGACTAGCGAATCAAAGAGCAGAATAACTTTCTTTGAGGAAGGGAAATTACCCGTTCTCAGTGCGGGATGGCGGCAAACAGGGCATGCGTCGTACAAATCCGGCCATAATGAGCCCTCAAAGATTTAGGTTTAACCATTTCTGACAAGGAAACTGAGTAAAATAATGTTGCTGCTGCTGAACAATGCAATATGATATGCATGAAATATGCAGGCCTATAAATATTGTAAGAGACAGGAGAGATGCAAGAGATAGGAGTTCAAACTATGTATTTAACACAGGTCTCAATTACTGTACACAAACACGCACGCACGCGCACGGCCTCACGAACAATGATATAGGTTATAGTTCATTTGTACAAACTATCATCAATTAATGCATCCCACTTAATAGCATCTGCCTTTCAACAAAAAACAGAACGAAAAATTAAAAAATACCAATAAAAATACAATAACAATAATTAGTCTATAACGTGCGACAGCTGAGTCTGTATTTGAGGGGCGAGTTTGAGGGGTGGGGCGAGGGGCGGGGCCAGGGAGGGACTTACCACCCACTGGCTGCCTTCCATGCAACGCTAAACAACAAACTGACAAGCCTACACACGAGACAGTAAACAACTCTATAAACATCTCTGCCACGGCAAACAACATGAATTGATTTCTAAGCATTCGCCAGATGTCACCTGCACCGTGCTATATCAGATCACTAGAGATAAACCAGGGCTGCTAACCAATCAAAGCTTTAGTTATAAACACATTCTAGCCAGTTACAGCTCTCTAAGGTCACGTGTAGGACTGCCCAATAGCAGTGAGACATTACAAGTCTATTAACCAATAGCGAAGTAGATTGTAACAAAACAAAACTCACTCAAAGTCTCAAACTAAACGAACAATTTCACTCATAGATGATCGATTAAAACTCATTAGAAACTCAAGTACAAAACAAACTGTCATGTAAATACTGTAGAAACGTTCAATTCTTCTGTCACTGAACTATACGCTGTTCAAACATAAATAAATGTTCAACAATCCACTGTTCATGTTTAGAACTAAGATTCAACCGAATACAAAATGCTTAAAAAAACAGTTGTTCACATCATAATACATAATGACAAACTCAAGTCGAGGTAAAGATGAGAATGCAAATATTAATCGGCACAAAATAAAACCAACAATAAGTTCAATTCACATACACGATACTTGTGTTATGATTACGGGATTCATAACTCTCAAGTCCTACAAGTACAAGCCTGATCCACTTTAACACAAGTACAAGCTTGATCCACTTAACACAAGTCCAAGCCTGATCCACTTTAGCACAAGTCCAAGCTTGATCCACTTCAGCACAAGTCCAAGCTTGATCCACTTTAACACAAGTCCAAGCTTGATCTAATGACTGTACTAGAATTGCAAAACATTCTGAACACTATCTCAGCTGCAGCCAATAGGTGAACGATGTATGATCACGTGAGCAGTGAACACGCCCCCTACACTAATGAAGCCCCGCCTCCTCCTCGCTCACAGGTAACTCTCTGTCTGCCTAAATTAGTCCATATGCTCCCCCCCCCTCGCCGCCCCTTCAGTTAAATAAACTTTCTTAATCTAGAAAGTAAACAGTCTGATGACAATTAATTAATGATAACAGTTAAACTAACAGAGAGAGAGAGAGAAAGAGAGAGGGGGGGGGGGCAATCTCTCGCCTGAGATTTCATCATACACTTCAACACTTGTCCACACTCAACTGAACAGACTGGACAACTTCTGAAAGAATTGCATCATCGTAAACTGCTTTCCTGCCAACCAGCCAGCTCTGTCACAACTTGCAACTAAAATCATATTTTGATTGGTTTACAATAAAAAAAGTAATTTTGATTGATTCATAAATTCGTATAGTAGTGCAAACACACACACACACTCAAGCGCACACACACACACACAAACACACACACACACAAACATGCGTGTGCACACACACACATGTATATATATGCAGACACAAATATTCCCAGATGTTACAGTGATATTACATCTAAGAAGAAATGACACGATTGCACAATAGCTGCTGCTGCTGCTTGTATTATGCATCTAAGACATGAACGCTAACAACAATTCAATAACCACTACAATCAATAACAAGCAACATTGAAACACCTTCACTTCTCTACAGAATACACAACATAGATATATATATGTATATCATTATTATCTGTAACCACTTTAACAAATTAAATCATTATTTACAACCTATATTACACTATCTAAGCATAATTCTAGATATCAAGATAACAATATCAATAAACTGAGAAAATAATAATCATAATAATAATAATACTACATGCATTAAACTAGACCGAAACGCAGATTTTCTAAAATTTAAGAATAAGTTGAAACCCATTTCTTCAACAGTTCATTACAGCAAGCATTATTGTCATGAATGGCTGATGCAGGAAATCAGATAAAGAAAGTACAAATGAGTAACTCATTGCCCATGAACTCAATGTACAATGTGTGCCAAAGCTTTTAATTATCAAAGCTTATCTTTTGTTAAAAAGTTATTCAGTTATTAGATTCTGTCACTCAGATGAAGAGAATGTATCAGTAGTGATGAGAATGTATCAGTATATTCAGTATACTTCAAGTTTTTAGGTATATATATTCTTTCATTACTTTAATTAAATATTTTCTACTTATAAATGAACAAATAGCATCCGAGAGAAGGTTCATACATTGCCTCTTTGTTCCAGCCACTAATGACGTCAGACAATACAGGAAAACTCGTAGAAACTAATACAGTTAAGAATTTGACACAGAATCATGAGAAGACTTTACAAGAGAATACCGGCATCTACTAAGATACGACCGGACAGAGGCGTGTCTGCAGGACATACAGGCGTGCCTGCAGGACATACAGGCGTGCCTGCAGGACATACATGGGCGTGCCTGCAGGACATACATGAACGTGAACGCGCATTACAAATACACGACTAGTTGATCTCTCAGATCTCAAACACACACAGCCAAGATAACTTTGTCCACATTACCAGCACGTATACTAATTCCATTCAACTTGCGACTACACGTAACACATACAACACATCATGTTCACGAAATGCAATTGTCATTTCAGAACACAGTTATGAATCGAAAAAACACAAATCTCTATGTACAGCAGGAAGTTGTATTCAGTCAAATTCGACAAATAAAAACAGGAAACAAAAGTAGAACAAAATGTAAAAGAAAAGTATGTAATAGAACAGAGATTGATCTGACAATTCTGCTGCTGCAACAGAGTAACACGAATAAAAGTAAAAACTTTACGAACCAAATCAAAGTCTTGCACAGAGTTCTTTAGCACAGCACATTCCAAACCTACATCCTTGTAACCAGCAGTAACCTTCAAACAAAGTAATACAAACAACCTTCACCCCAAGGTCACACAGCCTTAACACCTAGGTCACACAAACAGCCTTCACCCCAAGGTCACACAAACAGTCTTCACCCCAAGGTCACACAAACAGTATTAACTCCTAGGTCACACAAATAACCTTCACCCCAAGGTCACACAAACAGTCTTCACCCCAAGGTCACATAAACAGCCTTCACACCTAGGTCACACAAACAGTCTTCACCCCAAGGTCACACAAACAACCCTGAAGCCTTCGTACAAATACAATAGGAGAAAAGAGAGTGATATGAAGTAATGAAACCCTGTCACATAAAGCCACACCACGTTCGTCCCTTTAGTTATGCAACATACACACTGAAACGTAAAACTGAAACACAAAGTGTAAAAGCCAAAGAAAAACATCTAGCTGTCACAAGCCTTCACTAATGGCAATAAAACTTGCAGATAAAAACATCACAACAAACTGACAAGACGTAAGACGCTAGCAAATAAAATAAAAATCAGATCCAAATTCAACTTCAGTAGATACTGCGATAAGTTTCAGTTACGAGCTGCATCAGTACAAAAGTAAAATAATATCAATAAATATAATATTGTATCGTGTCATGTAAAACTGAACTAGAGGTAAAGAGATGAAATGTCCCTGTACTTAAACACAAATAACAATAACTCTAAAAGACCTCAACTCCCTAATCATTCTTAGCTGCAAACAGTTAACAGCTCTAAAACATAGTCACTGCAAGCCTTAGCTAGAGAAGCACAAAGCATTCAAAACAAACAACAGAATGCAGCAAGCAGCATGTCGCATGGACCAATCACAGCACAGAACACAAAGCAGCAAGCAATTGCACGGACCAATCGCAGCGAAGAGCACAATGCAGCAACCTATTGCATGAACCAATCACAGCGAAGAACACAAAGCAGTTGAACACGAGGTATGATATTGAAGAATTTAATGTCTGGCATAATCGTCCAACAAATAGCATTACCTCTAGTACTAGAACTCTACTACAAGTTATCTACTTAAAGTCTATACAACATCTTACCACGTATTTCTGATTTACCATGTATGAATGATACATGTATTGTGATACATGTATTGTGATACTTGTATAGTGATACATGTATTGTGATACATGTATTATGATACATGTATTGTGATACATGTATCATGATACATGTATTGTGATACATGCATTGTGTAGATACTATATGTCTGGTATTTATATTGAAGAGAATTTGCAATCTGTGCAGATACGGTTTCCATACGGCAATCTATTGACAACTGCATTGTGAACAAATGTATGTATCTAATGTAATGTATCTAAATGTAATGTATCTAAATGTAATGTATCTAAATGTAATGTATCTAAATGTAATGTATCTAAATATAATGTATCTAAGTTGTGTATTTCTCAGCTGCAGTTTCCACACACATTCAACAAGTACAAAGTGCACAACACACACAATGTATCTTCTCTGTATGTTTGTTATACAACACTCTTGCATTGCAACACATCGAGCCTACCTGCTGCCTCTCGGGGGGAAATCATTAAACAACTACAACAGAAACATACCTGCATTAGAAAAATAATATAAATACACAATACTGCATACTATAAGCCGACCACGCATGAATAAAGACTACTCGACACAATTGGCCCATTGCACATAGGAAAGATGAACAAAACAAATACAAAATTACTTTGATTATATACAGTCCACGGACTCCACTATCAACCAATGTTGAAGTGTCATAACAGCGGTGCCATCTACTGAATGAATTTTTATAAGTTTCAATAATCACTTGTAGGAAGTCAGAAAGTGCATAAATTGATAAAGATTCACCTACAGACAATAAAGACTACTTGGTAAAGACATACACACACACACTAACTGCCAAAATATCCACGCAAAACACGCTTATTTAACAGCATAAACACGTTTATCTACCATAGCAAAAACACGCTTATTTACCACAGCAAAAACACGCTTATTTTTATTTGACAGCGCAAACACGTTTATTTACCATAGTCATTAAACAAAGACAAAAATGCTCGTTGATCATACTATATACATATATCTGCAAAAATTCAACCACGTTACAATGCTGCAAGAATTAATAGTCAGGGTTGGGAGAGTGAGGGGAGGGCCGGGGGGAAGGATGCAAGCGAACCCTCTTGTAATCATGAACTCAAGGGATTAAACTTTGTATGCCATTCATATTGTAGACTGCAAGATTACTGATCATCAAATGGTTGATCACAACACATGGAATTATTCTGTACATACGAGAGAAGTTGTTTAGTTTGGCCTACGCGCAGTGAGACTTCATCACTGTCCTCGTCTATTATCTTTATTATACATAATATCTACGTAAGATTGTTTAAAAATCAGGTCTTAAATGAAGTTCGGCTAAAACCCACGTCCCTACACAACAAAAACATCTATCGTTCAACTATTCAATCAAAATTAGATTTACACACTGAAACCATCAGCGTTTCACGACTTAACTTGGATGTGAATAATAAAATCAAAGTTGACAAAGTAAACGTCCAGTAACTCGGTACTACCGACTAACTGTAAACTGTGTGTAGATATGAAACAAGAGTCACACAACACTACAACTAACAGTACGCAACAACAACAACAATACCACTCACGACGTAATCATTTACAATATCTACATCATCATTCCACACAACAACAACTGTCCGATACTGTTACGTAATATTATCAACAAGTCAGTACAACAACAAACGCCGTTACTTTCACACAACAGCACAGAGCGAGACGGTGAAGTTCTGCCGCTAGTCAATGCCACAGCTACATAGTTCTGCCGCTAGTCGAAGCCACAGCCACGTAGTTCTGCCGCTAGTCTAAGCCACAGCTAATACACTTGCTCATCGCTCGTGTGCCATACAACAAGACCACCTGTGTGCCATTCTGGCCACACTGTCCAAGCAAATGTCACATAGAGGGAACTGTAAACACAACACACCACTAACGATGGTCCCCCCCCCACACACACATACTTAGAAGTATCGTGGCATCATGTTGTATATGACAGACCTCCTGTAAGGGTCCTGAGAAGGGTCCACGGACCCTCCAGGACCCATGTATTCCCCATGCGCTGTCGGTGCCCCGTGCAGTCCAGACGTTCCGTGCAACCCCCCCGCTGCACCGTGCTGTCCCTTAGATGTCCCCCCACCAGACGCTGCTAAATACTGCTTGTCAATGAATCCATAAGTAGCGGGGGCCTGTCCGCCGTACATAGCCTCCCGGCCGTACCCCGCACCCGTGTTCCCACCCCCGGGTCCCCCATAAACCGCTTGTGCAGTGCCACCTCCTGTAGGGGCTCCCCCCGGCATGCCCCCACCCTGCTGCATGAAGTGTGGGGGAGGCATGCCGAGCTGATGAGTCCGATACATGGCATCACGTGCGGTGTAGTAGTACCGGTCGAAGCCGGTTAGAGCCGGATTGATGCCGGCCATGGCTCCGTACATGTCTGCGTGATGAGCCTGGGCAGCAGCTAGAGTACGGTAGTCATTCAGCTGTGCAGCAGCTGCTGCGTGTCTGTAAGCATCCTCCAGCTGCTGTCGCCGTGCCGACGAGGACCCGCCCACTTCTTGTAGGGCCCTTGTAGGCGGGTAGCCGGCGCCCCCCGGGGACTGACTGTAACTCAACGAGTACGCCAGTCCGTACTTGTCTGCAGTGACGGGCACCGACGAAGGGGCCAAGGACGATGGTGCTGCTTGAGCATTGCCTCCCCCCACCGGGAAAGATCCTCCCCCAACGTCCCCTCTCTTTGAATGAGACATGTTTGGCCTGGGATACTCTGATGTCTTGCCACTGTACGGGCTCTGCTGTGAGGAGGCCGAAGTCTCCGAGTCCTGTGTAGTCTGATTCCAGGACCTCGCTCGGTCTGAAGCACTGCCACCAGGGGACCAGTGCTGCACACCCCCACCGAGCTGATCCCCCGCCACTGCCGGTGTCTTCACACCCAGAAATGACTCGGTAATCCCCCCGTACATGATGGCTGACGGGGGCCGACGGAACAGCTCCCCAGTCTTGGGGTTGGTGGCGAGGGGTATCGCAGGGTTCATGTAGCCCCCAAGACTCCCCCTCTGGTCGTGTCCCCCACCACCAAGAGCAAAGTGAGTTCCTGGGTCCTGCTGGAAGTACTGACCAAAGAAATCCTTCGAGAACGCATCCGACGGAAAGCTTGGGGCGGCTGAAGGAGGCGGGGCTGGGCGACCAGGGGCGGAGCTTTCTGTAGTGCGCTGTGTGAGGAACCTTGGGTCACTGATCCTGCCGTAGTCGACGGCGTCTCGATGCGTAGGACGGTTCCCTGGCAGCTCAGAGTACGTTGTTGCAGCGGCTCCCTGGGGGGAAGCCAGGTAAACCGACTGGTCGCGTTGCTGGTCGTACGTCATCGGCTTGTTCATAGACTGATCAAAGTAGTTGCCACCCCTCACGACACCCGCCTCCCCAGACGGAACGGTTCCAGCCGCAAGACCTTCCAACGACTGAAGAGGATGACGCTCAGCATCTCTGTGGGGATAGTGCCCCTCCACACCGACTCCCCCGACTGGAAGATAGGTGGCAAGAGGGTCTGGGTAGAGGAACATAGAGGCATCGGGGACACGCGACAGACTGTCAGAGGGGCGGTCAATGTGCTGCATAGGTGACAGACTGTGAGGCCGATACATCGTTGGGTTGTACTGCTGTATCGGCTGAGACTCATATCTGCAAGAAACACAACGTTCCAACATCACACTACAAACAGCATACAGTAATCGCATAAAAGCAGAGACAGGAAGGACTGTTACACATTCAATCCAAACTTATGCTCACCGGCTTACAAGCACGCATATATGCACACATACAAGCACGCATACATGCACACATACAAGCACACATACATGCCTTGGTGTCTTGCATATCTCCGCCAGTATGTATGCAACTTTCACAGAAATAAACTATTCAATCAAGGTAATTCGATAAATTCAATGTTAATATTGTTTAAAAAAACTTATACAGTAGATAACATCCCATTCGACCTGTCCTCTGCGCAAAACACAAGCAATCTCTTCAACTCCACATCTTTCAGTCTCTAGATTCTATGAACTAGATAAAGCTCTTGTTGGGTGCTGCCCTGTTCGAGGAAACAAGGTGGGCTAGAACGTAACTAAATGAAACAATTGCAACAAATAAGAAAATGGCAAACAGCAGTAAATAAAACAGAAAATATAACACCTGCAGGAAGGACCTTTACCCCCCACCCATGCTCAATTGGCCTAGTGGATCGGTGGTTAAGTCACACGTAGTAATACGCAAGACAAATAACCATCGCCAGGACCATCTTCGGACATAGTACTTTCATCATCATCATCATAACACCTGCAAATGTAAACAATATAAATATGATATGAAATGTGTGGCAAAAATAGAACACACCATCATTCAAAGATCCAAGCGGTCAAACGTAGAAGTAATTATCTGAACACAAAACATAAGAGGAAGAATTAACAAATCGAACAGAGATATGTACCGAGACAGCTCAGCGTCCTCCAGACGTTTGTCGTACTTGGGCGACGGACACGACGACACTGTCGGTTGTCTTGGAGGACTCGTGTGCTCTGACGACTCCCTGGCATCGGCTCCACTCGGTGTTTCCTCGCACCTCTCGGCTCCAGTGGTGTCGTGCAAGGTACCGACTACACCATCGTATGACTGCGGCTCACGGGGACCAAGCTCGGTGCCACCAGGCACTAGTGCATCGTCCAGACTTGCGCCGCGACTCCCTCTAGAAGATCCAGTTCTGACGTCTTCCTGGTCCACAGGTCTGGTGCCTGGAGACGGCAGCACCTCAGCTTGCTTCCACTCTCCACCGTCTCTCGGCAGAACATCATCACGCCTCTCAACAAACTCTTTCATCCTCACAGCACCCACTCTTTGGTCCTGAACAAGCGTTTCTTCCACTTGCCTTGACTCTACATCCCCTGACCTGTGACCTCTGGGTCTGTGGACCTCATGAGGACCATGTGTACGCTCCTGCGTACTGTAATCATACGGTCCTTGGTCCACGTCTCTGGATCTTAACCCGTTACCTTCGGGCAGGTAGTCACGCTGTTCGCTCTGATATCCGTCCAGTCTTGTGAGCTGACCAGGGGTTTGATCGAACGTGAAGAGATAACGCTCTCGAGGATCGGAAGAACTTCTCTCTTCCCTCTCGTACATCATCCCACCCTGGTGCTCGAGCATCGGTGGCACGGAGTTGTAACTGTTCCAGTCCTGCATTCCAGGCTGCCCAGTTCCAGGCTGCCCAGTTCCATCAATCGGCATAGCAACACCACCGCTAAAGTTTAGTCGAGGGGGCTCCGTCAAAAGATCTTGCCTCGCATCGTTCGACTCGCTCGCTCCCAGTTCCCTGAGCGAGACCTGCATGGATGTGTCAGGCTCCCGCTGCTCGAATGTCTGTCGACTAGAAACATCTGACATGCTTTCGTGCAGAGGAGTCCTAGACTCTGCAGCATCGCTGCACGAAACATCCGAGAGACTACCGTGCAACGGTGTCCTAGCTTCCGGTGCATCGCTGCACGAGACGTCCGACACTCGCCTGTGCAGCTGTGTCATGACACGCTCTGCACCGTCACTGCTGCACGACGACGCTTTCTTGTATTCAACAGAGCCCCGAGTAGATTCCTCTCTAACCTCTCCAGTCTCCGTGTTACTATCATCATCTTCATCGCCGTCGCTGTGTGAATCCGACGTTACTCTCTCTTCACCGATGCTTGTAGACTCATTAGCAATGCCGACTTGTTCTTCTTTCTCACTGTCCGCCGGTTCAATAAAGAACTCGTAACAGCCGGCTGCAGGGCGCAGCAACTGTTCATTCCGCTTCTTGGCAATCTTGCTAACAACCGTTTCAACAGAGTTGGCCATCAATTTCTCTTCTTCTGCCACTGTCTCCGGGACAACATGTTTATCTGCAGTCTTGGAGCTCCGCCCTTTTCCCCTCTTTGCTGATACTGCTTTACCCTTAGCTGATGCTGATTGGTTGTCACTGACAGAAACAAGTTCTGTGCTCCCTGGATGTGGCGAATCACTCTTGGCAGATTGATTCTTTTGTCCTGCCTTTTTAGTCTGACCCTTTTTATTCACTGGTTTAACAACGGTCTGTTTCTCAGGGAACACACCACTTTCTTCCGATAACTCTTTGCTACAAGAATTCAATTCCTCTTTCGATGATGTGTCCTTCTTTAAATGTTTAGATTTGGTTTCTTGATCTTGATGCACTGCATCACTCACAGAAATGCTTGCAGTGCTACTCGCAATGGACTTTGTTGGACTAGGCCCAGTACTGGCCTCTAGTAACTTCTCCAATTCTGTTTTTCGTTTAAAACCTTTTCGAGATTTTTTCTCCGTGCTGTCATTTGGACTATCAGCTTCTGTCGTCTTATGCGTTATTTTATCATCGAGAATAGTCTTGCCTTTCTGCGCATCTAATGCTTTCTTATGCGTTAGTTTATCATCGACAATAGTCTTGCCCTTCTGCATATCTAACCCCTTCTTATGTGTTAGTTTATCATCGACGATACTCTTGTCCTTCTGCGTATCTAACGCCTTCTCAACAATCGGACCTTGAGCCGTATTCGACGTGCCTTCAACCGATAGTTTTCTCTTCGGAGGACTTGCATCGCCGTTGAGTAAGTCATCAACAACATCAATGTTCTTCCTCTTCCTGCCCTTCTTCTTTCTCTTTGCCATCTGTTCTGCTTCAACTTCTGAATCCTTCTTGCTACCACTCTGTACGCTGACAACAACTTGCTGTTCAGGTTCCCCTGACTTCCTGTTCTTTGGTTTCAGATAGGTTTTCAATGGTGGCTTGGCCATCGTGTGCGCGCTGTGACAGAACTGCAACTCATCTACCTGCGGGCGCTCAATGACGGTCGGTACAGTAGTAATACTTTTACCAGGTAATCGAATGGACTTTACCGGCGGTTTAGCTGTTTCATTCTCTTCCTCGTTGAACTCGTAGACATTTGCCTTGTTGCCGGTGGAAGTGTCTGTAGTCAATGGCAAGCGATGACTAGGTTCTCTATGAGCTGTACTATTGGCCGCCACACTTGCTATGATCTGATTCACTGTATCCAGCATGCTCGTTGAACTCGACTGACATGGACTGACAAATCTATCTTCACTAGGATGTTGCAACGTGCCTTCGTTCATGTGGACAGTGGTGCCACCTGGGGAATCCAAGCAAGGTGGCAAATCTTCATCACACGAAGAGGTAAACAAACCAGCGGCTACACAAGCCAGCGTGTCATCCATGTCACGCAAAGCCTCGTCGCTTACAACACTCTTTCCCTTCTTACTGCTCTTCTTCCTGTCATCGCGTTTCTTTCGTCGAACAGAATCTGGTTTAGGTTCGGAAGTTGCTTTGTCCGACAGATCCTCGTCTACGTCCGACACAACGTGTGTGTGAGAGGTGCCCTTCTGCTCGATAGGATGCTCGTCACTTTGCTCGTTACTCTGCTCGTCACTCTGCTCGACAAGCTGCTCGTCACTCTGCTCGTTACTCTGCTCGACAAGCTGCTCTACAGGCTGCTCATCAAGGTCCACAACAGTGAGTTCACTCTCAGCCGCACTGCTCGACTCCTTCAAACCCTTCTTGGACTTCTTCGGCGATCGTACTTTCTTCAACTTAACTTGCTTACCTTTGCTCTGCTTTCCGCTTTCAGAATTGCTGCAAGGAAGCATTTCATGATCTTCTTTCTTCACATCTTCAGTTTCCACTGCAGTTCTTTCCACGGCAGCTTTTTCCACTGCACTACCAACGCTCACACCGAGTGCACCGCAGTTCATCACAGACAAACTGGTTATTGTTTCGTCAACAACGACATTGTTTCTCATTTTTTCTTCTGTGTCATCACTCTTACTTCCTTCTCTTTCTTCAGTTTCATCAATCTTGTTTCCTGCCGTTTCTTCAGTTTTATCATGCTGTTTAGATTTCTTCTTGTGTCTTGCCTTCTTCACAGCAGTCGGCATATCGCCTTCACCACCTGATTCAGCCACAGCAGTCTCCGAGAATTTAACCTTTTTCTTGCGAGACTTTGACGGAGAAGTTACCGTGACGGGTTTAGTGTCGGCCTCAATGCTGTTCTGAGAGACATCAGCGCAACTTTGTTGCTGCCCGTCTGGCGCCAGCGCCGCGCTGACATCCACTACCTCAGACTTGCTGCTTACATGATCACCGTGCTCCACTATAAGCTCATCTAGCCTGTCCTCCCATCCTACGTGCGCTTTCATTATGTGCGCCTTCAACGACCATTTCTGCCAGTAGCCCGAGGAGCAGAGTTTGCAGAGGAATGGTTTAGGATCGGTGTGCTGGAGCCGGTGCAGAGAGAGGTTCTCAGCATGGATGAAGGACTTGCGACATCCCAACCAGTCGCAATGATGCGGCTTCTCGACCTCTACGCAACGGACAAACAAGGTCAAACAAACCATCAACAAGGTCAAACAAACCATCAACAAGGTCAAACAAACCATCAACAAGGTCAAACAAACCATCAATAAGGTCAAACAAACCTTCAACAAGGTCAAACAAACCATCAACAATGTCAAACAAACCATCAAAAAGGTCAAACAAACCATCAACAAGGTCAAACAAACCAACACCAAGGTCAAACAAACCATCAACAAAGCCAAGATTCACACTCCCAAACTACACAAGCAAATGTCAATGTTTTCATCATACAAGCACAGTTTACATCGTCGTAAGTAGAATTGTCAAAATAATGCAAATACAGCCATTCACACGTACATTCACAAGACTTCACATATTGTTCACACCGGTCACATTTAATTCACATGCAGTCAACACAGTTTCACAACTGTTCACAATCAGCTGATCAACTTGCACGTTTAAAACACTTACCAATCAACCGAATCTTTGGTCATATCAAAGAGTGCCTCCAATGTTGATACATTGTACATCACAAATTTCAACAAATTAGTTATTAGTATATAGTTATTAGTACGGGAAGGACCTGTGGCCGCCCACCCGTGCTCATCTGGCCTAGTCGGTTGGTGGTAAGTCATGTAGTAATACGTAAGACAAATAACCATCGCCAGTACCTGTCTTCGGACAGAGTACTATCATCATCATATAGTTATTAGTATAAGTTATGCTATATGCTAACATTATGCTATTCAGTACATAAGTGCCATGCAGTACATAAGTGCTATGCAGTACAAAAGTGCCATGGCATGCCATACAGCATATAAGTGCCATGCAGTACATAAGTGCCATGCAGTACACAAGTGCCATGCAGTACACAAGTGCTATGCAGTACACAAGTGCCAGGCAGTACACAAGTGCTATGCAGTACACAAGTGCCAGGCAGTACATAAGTGCTATGCAGTACACAAGTGCCAGGCAGTACATAAGTG
>JAQFYQ010000730.1:0-15564 GCA_034694885.1 Buchholzia appendiculata | reverse complement strand
CCCCCCCCCCCCCACAAAGGTATATGCAATAGAACAAACATAATTTGACATGTCTGATATATAATCAGTATAAGAATCATAATTATTTTGTAAACTAGATTTGAATTGGAATTTAAAATAATGCACCACACAACATAATTGGAACTAGAATTCTTTACACAAATATAATATCACTGGAAAGTAGTAAAATGTTCTAGAGTAATCCGCTTCTCAATTCATCGAGTCATAGTCAAAAACATCAATCCATAATTGTTGCGCAAACATTTTTAAAGCCATGATATGTTTGACTTGGTTATAACAATACAAAAGATATGAAACATTCACGATATAACGCTTCGCACATTATAATGAAAAATATGAACGATACTGTCTATATACTGTATATCTGATACCAATCGTAGACAAACTAAAACTCGCATTTCACTGGTGAAATGCCACTGTGAAATGCCACATATTCTCAAAGCACATGCGCAACAAAAGCATCGAGTCACATAAACACAATCAACAATCGGCGGGAATATCATTCTGATATAAATGCCAATATCATTCTGATTATCGTTCTGATATAAATGACAATATCATTCTGATATAAAAGATATAAATGACAATATCATTCTGATATAAAAGATATAAATGACAATATCATTCTGATATAGATGACATTGTCATTCTGATATAAACGACGTAAATGACAATATCATTCTGATCTTCTTTCTTGAAACAGTCCAACTCAAACGCAGATCTCTAAAACATTACGTTTCATCACAATAAGGCAGATGCTTCAGAGTCCGAGTCTCCATAATGTACGCCGTCGAGTCGTTGACACCCTTCGGTCTCTGCCAGCAGTTCTTGCGCTTCGGGGAGGCGCCTCCATTCCAGTTGTACGAACCGTTCAGATTCTGAGACTGCTGCTTGGAATTCGACCGACAGAGCTTGACCGCGAGAAGAAATATGACGACTAGAAGCAGGAATACGAGAGCTGCAACACAATTCAAACTAATCAAAATATTTAGTAATTGTATAACAATTAATCATCAAAGATTGCCGATTAATCTAATAAATATACTAACATCTTAGATACTGCGCCTCACCCTATTACCATGACTGCCTGTCCATGCAAAAACATAGAACCACTGCAAACATGTCCACCGCTCATTTGCGACGCAAAGAAGCGGTGGACAAACTGGATGCCAAAACAGTTACCAATAATAATGAATGGGAACTACACAGCCCGGTGGCGAGAAGACTGGCGAATAGGTAAGGTGGTTAATGGGCATCTTGTCCACGACCTTTCCATTCGCCAGCTAAATTTCAAGACACATGTGATCAACACCGAACAAATTGCTTACAGTACAGGGATACAGGGTCAGAGCCTGCCTTAAGAAATGGTCCTGACTACCAGTGATCTCTGTAACTGTGGAGACATCCAGACTATGTCACACAAGTCATTTCATAACCATCAACGAGGCTCGACGGCAGACACTAACGCTTTGGAATCCTGGCTCATGTGCACTCGAACTTGAGCATACGATGACGACAACATCAAAGTGAAAAAAGTTTTAAAAAGTTATAAGTAATATCTGAGTATATATGTATGTATCAAATTGTATCATATGTGAGTAACTGAGTATCATATGTATGTATGGACATACTGAAAAGTTAATTGCAGGCACACAGAAAGTCAGTATGAAACAATATGAGCATAGGGTCAATCAAAAACTAAACTATGCTTTCACAGACTATTAGACAGTCTAAAACTGAATGAAATTCCTTAATCTGTTAAATGTTTGAAATACACAATGACGATCACGATGATGAATACATGTTGAGCTGTATATAGCACAAGCATGAATCAGAATTCAATTACAATTTCCATGTTACGAATAGCAATGCCTGTTAAAGATAAGACAACAATGATTAGACTAAAGTGTCCCAAACACTGATGAATTGGCAGACAGTGGAGTGTACCAACGGCAGTTGAAGTGCACTAACATCCAGCAAAGCGCAATTGCTTTTAAATGAAATTTACTGTGAAGTGCATCAGCACAGTTCAAGTTTCTAAAGTGCATTTCCCCTTGTGGTAGGGGGAGAAATAGAGAGTAATATCAGTGCACAGCACAGGCTGTATGTATGTATTTCACAGCCACACTATGTCGTAAGAGGTGACTAATGACTACTAGTCTGATCAGAGCTGTAGCAAGAGTGTAGACAGCTTCCATCTGATCTTTGCTTCTTTCACGGTGGTGGAGTATGCCTGTGATTGCGACCATTACCGAATATGACAACCGAATAACTTACTCTGAGAAAGGAATCTAAACCCATTCCCGGTAAGGGTTGAAGTCAGCGAGCGGTCATAAAAATCCAGCCCGATCATGAGCCCCAAAGGACGCTATTTAAATCTATTACTGTGCTCAGCACAGTTGCGAAAGCGAATAGTAGTCTATAAACTAATGATGATGATGCAGTGCATTTGAAAATGATGAAGTAGCCTACATCAAGGTACAGAAAGTTGTACATACCAACAATAGCCCAGAACACCGGCCAGACATTCTTCTCTGACAAACCCAACGTTGCTGCAGCTTGAGCTGAACTGTCATCTACAAACAGAACAGTCATTATATATAAAATAATTATTCAACGAGTTATTCAATGAGCAGTGAGATTGTCAACGTCACGAAGGGCATCCGGCTGTAAAGGTTTTGCTCCAGTGAAAGCTAAAATGTCATATTACTCATATTGTCACAAATACCGTTTATTCATGTTTATCAACAATCCAGCTTGACTGTGGAGAGAAACATTGTGGCGACCTATTGACTTTTAAGTTGATAAATTGCCAATCTTGATAACAACTGATGGTGATGATGACTAATGATCAGTATTGTGAACGGCATCCAGGCCTAAAACTCTGCCTGTCAAGTCCAAACGGCAGCATGATGTGAACTCGAATAATTACAATGACAATTACAGTGTATAAAGATTGCAAAATAGTAATTTACTCAAATATAGATTTTCTTGGGTTAAAACGCTCTGTATATCCATCATATGATTGCAAATAGTTCAGCCACTTGCATAGAAATAGTAAAAATAATACTCTAAATATAAACCTCTATATTGGTGAGACAAATTCTTGGCAAAGAATAAACAAATCCATCAAGAAATAAAATGGCAGAAAATCGGGGCTTCTACCCCCCCCCCAAAGGGTAGCTGGACTTGCTGCTTCGTGCAGTGGCATATATTATGCAAGAAATACTATTATGGGTAAATTATCAACAGTATGGTAATCAACAATGTGTGTGTGGTTTGTCTCCTCTCAACCAGTTTCTTAGGCTGGACTCTTTGCCAGGGAGAATGTCGGCAAGTTTCCGAAGCACTAGGCTTCACTTCAAGCCGAGGCAATGGGACGTGAACAACTTGCCCAGACAACACGCCCGGCGAGGACTCGAACCCGCAACCTTTGGGTTACGAGTTGAGCACGCTACCGCTGTGCTATTTGGCCATCCCATAATCAACAATGCTGTATAATGTATACAATATAAACACTTGCATAGCAGTTATAAAGTGGTGTGCAGAACCCCACTGGGCGGCTACCAGGTCCACAGGTCCAGGCCTGACTAGTAGTCGCAGCCCCAAGGAAGCACAATTTTCATCTACAAACTTCTGCCAGGCACTTGATTCCCTCTCTAGCATAAGAAAAAATGGAAGAAGGTTAAGTTAAAACAAAAGGACTTTCAAGGAGGAAGAGCTGAACACTAATAATGATGATGATAAAATATGAACCACAAGATTTGCACAAATTACATTTCTGCTGACTGCAGGCTGCTCCAGTCTGACTAGACTCGAGAAGTAGAAGATGAGGAAAGTAATCATTCCAGAATGCCATCTTCCTCGCCCTCACCGTCCTCTCACTCCTCGTACTGTTCCCACCCAGCTCCGTCATGAACCGCACGTGCTCCTGGAACGGTTTCCATTCCACATCAGCAGGGGACAGACTGGAACTGGGGTTCCTGTAGAAACAGAAAAACAAAGCAAATTTGAAGTTACAACAAAGCATTGGCAGAACTGATCAACAAGCAACACAACACTCGGAGCATACAAAGTGTCAATCAACCAATCAAGTATCAATAAATCCAGTGTTTACAAACCAATCCAGTGTAAACCAATCCATTATCATCAAAACCAGTGTTTACAAACCAATCCAGTGTAAACCAATCCAGCGTAAAGTACTGTAAACTAATATAGTGTAAAACAATCCAGTGTCAACCAATTCAGTGTAAACCAATATAGTGTAAACCAAACTGGTATCACCCAATCCAGTGTAAAACAATTCAGTGTATACCAAGCTGGTGTCAACAAATTCAGCGTCAACTACAGAACAAACCGATGTCAGCCATAGAACTGATGTCAACAACCTAGTGTCAATAGTGTCAATAGCCCACAACCCAGTTTCAATCAAAATCCAAGCCAATTCAGGTAACGTCTACACGGTAAAGCCATTCAATCTGTACATTTCTATAACAGCCAATCAGCAGCTCTACAGTATGCAAATATGTTAATTAATTCAGTGAGAATACATTATCCAGGAAGATCTCTAGTACTGTCGTTCGTCAGGAACCGGTGTCACACTGGTGCACCTGTTCAATCTAGCTTGCTTAGGTCGCTAACCCTATATGCAAACAGTGAATTAACAGACTGAATTAATTAAATCTGTCACGCTGTCACCTCCCCCCCCCCCGCTCCCAACTCGGCAAGCCAGAGTCATCTGATTATACCTAGTTAGAGAAAAAAATTGCACTAAAAATTTACAATACATTAGTTTTAAAATCCTCGTTTTACAGCCCCAACTAAATGCAAATGAAAACAAAATACAATTTAACATTTAAAATGAATATGTGTCGGCGTGCCGTTTGTAATGAATTAGTTCCATTACTTCATTTTATCTTTATACTACTTTATATGGATCGTCATGTTGATGCAAGTAAAACAAACAGATCATTCTAATTAAGCTCTAGCAACTTTCTCACATGTTCTATCTACTCGAACTCTACAATCATCCTGGTGCTCAGCTTTTTTTAGTCATCTAATAATTTATCTACAACACAAATTAGAAATGAATAATTATTAACATTCAGGTTACTTAAATTAAATTTATGTGATGTCAGTGACTACGTATACGTCGTATACACTACCAGATTTGATGTTCAGCATACGCTTTCTACTGTGTCCTCTGACGGCTTGGATTGTTACATATGATATGAATTTGATATATGTATGTGAAATTTTGACATCCATGGGATATTGAATTTGACAACCGGAAGGAAACTTACAACTTTTAATTTACAACTCTTTAGAGGAGCGAGATTTTTCAGCTAAGCTGTTTTCTTCTCAAATATCTGGGGGCTTGGTCTCCAAACCCCTGCAACACGCCGGATATGCATATGAGCACGCAAGTGACAGTACAAGTGGACTCATTTTGTCAATGAATACTTTTGATTCAACCGTTACTTTGGCAGCTTTCAGTGCACGGAGGTTATAATTGCTAGCATGGAAACAGTCGGCGGCCCAGGGCAGTCTGTATGAAACAAGAATCAACTTGCAATTGGCAGTACAATGAAAGCAGAGGAAGAAAGGATTAACCCTGCGATTCAATCTGAATGCACTCGGGCAGCTTTGTCCTAAAGCCCGCCTTGCTTATGATACACTGAGCATTGTGCTTAGAGTTCAAGCTAACACAGCATTGATGGAGAAAGAATACAAATCTACAGAGCAAGTCGAGGCCTATTCATATCATACCAAATAATGAATGTTATCATTATTGCTCGAACTGTAGAAAGGTCACTGGTAGGGTTCAACAAATGTTTGGATATTGATAAAAACTTTCTTGGCCAACTGTTAGAACACGTTTGTTAAATTCCCCTAAAAAACGAATGGCCCTTTGTTAAAATAAAAATCTGAACTGGGTGGGGATTGGAAACCGACCTGCCCGAAGGGTTGAAGACGCAATGAACTGGGGGAGGGGGAATTTCAAATGACATGATTCAATACCTTCCCCTCCCCCTCGATTCACACACCGGTAATAATAAGCTCGATTTGGCAACGGTTTGAAAGGAGAAGTCTGCCAGGTATTTGGCACCGCGTAGTGTCTCTCATCATTATTTCACGAGAAAGACCAGCTTGCTTGCGTACAAAGCAATCAGGCCGCGAGCGCGCAGTTTGATTTGTCATTCACAGATTTCAATAGATTTCCCTGAGCGCTCAATTTGATTGCTATCGAAATTCACATGGACCTGGCTCGGTTTTGCTTCCCCAAGCACGGAGCTGTTGACATCAGTTTAAACAACACACTCTAGGTCCTACAATCCTGACTTTCTCAACATGAATTTAAACACATTGACTTTACTTCATACATGACAAATATTACATCACAGTTGTTGTATATCATGCCATATTTTAACAAAGTTCAATTTATTTTACAAGTTTAATGTTAGTCCAAGCCTCCAAGGATAGCTCAGTCAGCTGAGCTTTCGCGCTGTGTGCTAAGCGTCACAGATTCAACTCCCGAGTCAGAATGTGTTATCAGTAACAAGATGTGGCAAATGTGTTAGCTAAGGTTCTCTACCCGCCTCCCCCCCCCCCCCATGGTATAATCATCGTCGACAACATTTTATGTCAGTTTCTTTGTCAGGCAGGGTAAGACATAAATTTGTCGAGGGCTCATTCAGATTTATTTTATATTTTAATTATTATTATAGATTTTTTGATCTGGCGGCAAGCCCTACCATCGTGAAAGAACCAAAGAGCAGATGGTCTACATTCGTGGTACAGCTCTGATCAGACTACTATAGCCCTTTGTCGCCTTTTACAACACATGTCTGAACTTTGTTGAGCTGTGCAGTGGTAGTATTCTCACCCACAGTATTATATTATATCTTATACAATATAAATAAGCAAGAGTTGTAAAGGTCCCGACAGCAAACAAAGGTGGTTACATAGCACACTGACCGCGGTAAGGTGATCCAAGCACCATGTCCAGACAACAGCTGATGGAGCGAGATCAGCTGCACCCAGGCAGTGCTCCAAATACTTCATTTAACGCTCCTACACGGTCATACCAGGTGCACAAACTTGTGCATCAGATTATGGGGGACACCAGGCAGATATCAAACTGAGATATGGCATTGTACTAAGCATGCAGTATAATGCACTCAATGCACACACCAGAGAACAGCAGGTGCTTTATGTCTGCATATACAACAATGACTAGGCTTCTTGCAGTACCTCTCTCTGTGTGGGATACAACAATGATTAGATTTCTAGAACTAATCTCACAGAAGCTACTGTAAGAAAGGACCGGCACCATCCAGCACATAGAGAGCAGCAATCAATGCAGGTGGACACTGGCACAGACAAAGATGTATCGATTCAAGGTTCGATACAAGATCGACAGTCACAATAACAATATAGAGTAGGCTCACTAGAGAGGTAGAAGGTATCCAACTACAGGTACAGAGTAGGTTAACTAGAGATACAGAGTAGGTTAACTACAGGTACAAAGTAGGTTAACTACAGATACAGAGTACGTTAACTAAAGGTACAGAGTAGGCTCACTACAGGTACAGAGTAGGTTAACTACAGGTACAGAGAATAGGTTAACTACAGGTATAGAGTAGGTTAACAACAGGTACAGAGTAGGCTCACTAAAGGTACAGAGTAGGTTAACTACAGGTACAGAATAGGCTCGCTAGAGATACAGAATATAATAATCAAGAATATGACAACACGTTGTACAGAATAGGGCAAGAGACTCAGAGTAAGCCAACTAGAGACATAGAGTAAGCTAACTAAGGTACAGAGAGAGAGAGAGAGAGTAGGTCAACTAGAGGTACAGAGTAAGCTAATTAAGGTACAGAGAGTAGGCTAACTAGAGGTTGGGGAACTCCAAAGAAGGCTACAGAGTATGCTACACGTATTACATTTGCTACATTTGAGCTTACTTGGCATGCTGAATGATGAAAGAAAGTAAAATAATATAAAAAATACAATTTAGTGTTTAAATTATTCTAGCTGTTCATGTTCAACAAGATCTGATCACATCTAGTGGAGACGAGTATCAAACACTGCATAAATAAATTACTATTTAAAATCAACTGGACAAAAAGGTTAAAAGCAAATATGACAGTACAAAATTAAGTCATTAATTTAATCAAGTGACCATCAGTCACTAAGCAATTGCAACATTTACACTTCATTCAACTTGGTTCCCTAGATACCTTGCAGTTGCTGGCATCACAACAACTGAGCACTGAAACAATTCCCCCCTAGGGACAATATCATCCACCATCTCTTATCTACCGCCTGGGGGTAGATAATAGTACCACAGTAGAAGAGAGAGACAGACACAGAGGCAGACAAACAGGGACAGACACAGACGCAGACAAACAGCCTGACATGCATGGTACTACCACCCAGCAGAGACTGACCACATGCCATACAGTATCGTTGCACCAGAATAACATCAGAATAACATCTCTTCAACAGATTATCAGCCAGCTATCAACCCAGGCCAGTAGTCACAGTAGTGATAAATTACCATCCACAACAAAGGTAGCCAGTAATAAAATTGCCACTCGATGTACACAGTCATTTCGGGATACAGCAATAATAACACAGTGATGATAGAGATACTGCATAAGGTTAGAATAGGAAAAGTAGTATTAGAACCTTCTAAACAACTACATTTAGAATAAAGATTTAGCATGCAGGCCTGAACCTATCTAGTTGTTGTTGGGCACACCACTTTATAACTGCTTTGCAAGTGTTTATTATACATTATACAGGCATTACATTGATTGAATTCTCTAGGCTTGATTCTTATTTCTTGCTGTTGATAACCAGCACGACAACAGGTTAACAGCATGCAGAAAGTACCCTACATACATGTACATTGTGTACATAATGCAAGTTAAAGTTCTTACAGTATGTAAAGTGCAGTGTGTATCTCTAGTATAAGTGATTGTTATCTGACATAGCAGGTTGAGACGGTTTTGGATTTGTGAAAAGAAAGACAACAGTAACTGGGCTAAGATGACTGTACATTTCTAGATGTGAAAAGGCAAAAGGCAAACGTATAGAGACCTGAATGGAGCAAGTGTGATCGGATATATATGGAAATATTGAGATGAGTGCTGAGGATGTACATGATCATGGCTTGAGCAGAATGGAACTTCACATAGTCGGAGAAGTCTAATCATTCTTGACAAGAAAAACCTGACCGTCAATGTCGATGATGATACACAAGCAGGATTGGTTCATTGAATCTAAAAGCTGCTAACCATCAATCCACTCAGTTTCAAATCTGATATACAGGATTCTGAAACAAATTTTATAAAAAAACCTGATGACGATCATGCCACTGCAATTTCTATGGAACAGATGAAAACTCAGCAATGTCAATAAATCAGTGTAGTGTATTTCAATTAGTGCTGCGAGGCAAAATAACCACTTACCCAGTTTTGACAAACTGAGTCCAAGTATGCCACAGCTGCTGCTGCAGCTCCTGCTCTGCTTGCTGCTTCTCCAGCAGTTTCCTAGCGTGCAGCTGCTGCGACTCGGGTTTGTCACTCTTGTCCGTCAACACGCAATCTGTGGCAGGACCTGTACTGACTTCGTACCGGAACACGGTTCGCCCGGTCCTGGCAAGCAGCCGGGACATCAGGTCGCTTGGCGCTCGGAAAAGTAAATCATTCTGGAACTCCATCAACACCGCGTCCGAAGCAGACGACTTATCCAATTCGCAGTAAGGATATTCGAGGTGAATCGCAGGAATGACTTGATTGACACTACCGGTAAACGCTCTGGCGAGTGCGTTGTTTATTCTCTGCACATACGCATCTTCTGTCAATTGTGTCGCACAGTCGCTGCCTAGCGTGGAGGTCGTACCTATCAAGTACTCGCACATCTTGCTGCCACCGCCGAGCAGTGACGTCCTCGGATCAGACCCGATGACGTCATGGTCAACGGTGGGAGTCCACCGGGCACGAGGTTCGGCTTCGATTCTCCGCGCGTGTTCTAGAAGTGTATCGAGGGAAACGTTCTGCAGGCATGAAATCACATCCGTACATCGGAGATCTGAGGCCAGGAGAGAGGTCAAGTACGAAGAGGTAGTATTATTGATGACATGTCCGGGACTGAGCACGTTCGCTCCGTGCATTATTGCACGAGTAAACAATCCCGCGCTTAGCGACGAAGTGGCGTGCAGCCCGACAAAAACGCCCGATTCTGATTCTCCGAAGAGAGTGATCCGATCCGGATCTCCTCCAAACTCGTAGATGTTATCCCAGATCCAGTGCATTGCTAGGCGCTGATCCAGTAAACCATTATTCCAGCTAGAGTTCTTCACATCAGCCGTCAGGTATCCCAGGATCCCAGTCCGGTAAGCAACGCTGATCACGATCAAGTTTCCCGAACTGGCAAGTCCCCAGAATCGTGATGGTGTCCGTCGACTGTATGCGCCTCCATTGAGCACCACCATGACGGGACGACGAGGCTCCGTAACACGTTCTGTGCTCACGATGTTACCCGCTACATAAATATCCAGATTCAGACAATCCTCTTTGCTGCCTTTTATCTTCTCGCCATTTCCCAAGCTCGCCTTGACATCATCCTGTTTGGAGTAGGCGGAAGGACAATCCGGGCTGGAACGTGTTGCATTCAGAATTCCATCAAACGACCAGCCTTGATGTTTGACCGGCGGACGGAACCTCAAAGCGCCGACCGGAGGTTGCGCGTACGGAATGCCGAGAAACTGCGTAGTGACGAGTCCGCCGTTGTCGACGACCTGGCCTCTGATTGGTCCAACCTTGGTGCTGACCACGTGGTATGCAATCGGCGTCGGTTCGCTGGCGCCATGTACGAGCGACGTCAGGAGATAAATAGTGAACGTTGCAAGGATTGAAATACACTGTAAAGACATCTTGCATCTTGGTTTATAGAGAGAAAGGTTGAAAGAATGTGTTATCGATATGATGTCATCACATCGTTGACGTCATGTCATATGACGTCACTGGTTCACTATTAAATGACGTTCGTCAGCAGCGTCGAGTTCTCATCTTTTGTTTTCACAGTATCTATAAAACAGATGTTCAATTATATATGCAACAGAGATCATTAATGCAGGGTTACTAGAACTTTCTGGATTAATTAAATCTGTTGATTAGAAATTCATTAATCTGATATTTCAAACAATAATGGTCAGCTGCTGAATAAATCAGAGCACTAATCGTACACTAAAAAAATAGTAGCTCAGACACTTAAGAACATGTATCACTTTTTGGGGCTAAATAGTGGGAATGCCTTACAGTCGGATGCTCTTCCCCCACCCATCACTCACATCAACAATATAATTGCTTGTCTTATCAAGCGCTCCAATGAATGCGAGTCGGTCGCTAGAAGGATATAATAAGATTAAAAGAAGATTCTGTTCAGATTAATACCATGGTACTGCAACATTAATAGACACATCAAATAATCAAGTTACAAAAGTTTATAGGGTATGTGGTCTCAGGCTTTACAATCCCTTATTTGTGTATAATCTAGTTTGTTTGATCTAGTTTGTGCAAACAAATATGTTAAGACTGCATAAAGAGAAGACTCTCGTGTTCTCAGCTAGGGGGTTATAGACCTACAGTACCCCAACAATAAAGTTATCATGGACTTTGTTCTATGCAGGCAAAGGTGTCGACACCAGGATGTTGACCCACTGACCGGATACAATAAATCACCCACAGAATTTTCCATTAACCCTGATAGACATTGCATCTATCTCTGTCCGGCTTTACCATAGACTCGCCACGTGCTCGACAAGGCGAGCAGCGAGATTGATAGCGTCTGGAAAGGCATCCGGCTGTACAATTTTCCTTCAGCAAATCAAACAATTATCATATCCATACTTTGTGACGAGTATGTGCAGCGCTAGACAACAACTCTTATTCTAATTATGCAAGAAACGTCCAGACTTATAAACTTGCAACGTCGGACACACTTCAAAGTGGAACATTTCAATCTGAGTGGTACAATAACTGATGATGATGATGACAAAGCTTTTTATGATCACGTGACTTCACTTCAGAGTCGGTGAACACTGGGTGAACAAATAATCGAAGATCTGAAATGAACATTTATTTGTATTATTCAATTTGGATCACACATTTAAATCTTAGATGGAAAAATCAAAAATTTCCACAGTCCATCGATAGAATATATCAAATACTTGCTTTAGTCGTCCGATACAAACATGCCATACACAAGTAGTGGAGTTGAACCTGTTGTATCAAAGGAATAAACATAGCAACTGTGTAACTTCACAAATCAGGAAACCATTGTGCTGCCACATCTAAAGTCAAGTCTCTATATTCAACGTTTGTACAGAAATGATATGAGCGTGAAGAATAGGCTTGCAGGGGACCTCATGCTTGTATAGCCTATCAAGTTACACGCGGTGGAATACTTCCGAGCCGTTAGCGCCACACCAACTGAATGCTAATTTATTACAATTCAACAGAGCTGTAGACCGCCGGGGTGCTCTACCTTAGTGCAGTCCAGTATGCAACATTTCAATGCTTAGCCATCTTAAATTATTATGCAATGAGGAGTTTCAAAATAGTTATCAGCTTTCTCATTGGTTGAAGTATTTTAACACGATTAAGCAACGCAACTACGAGACCAGTACCAGCCTGTCTACCAGCCTCGTAGTCTGCCTTCATGACTGTCTACAAGTCTGTCTTCATGTTTGTCTACCAGTCTGTCTTCATGTTTGTCTACCAGTCTATCTTCATGTTTGTCTACCAGTGTGTCTTCATATTTGTCTACCAGTCTGTCTTCATGTTTGTCTACCAGTGTGTCTATCAGTCTGTATTAGTCGATCTGTTCTGTTTACCAGTCTGTTTGTCAGCCTGTATCAACCTATCTTTCTAGTAGTCACAACCACTACCACTAGGTCTGTCTACCACTAGGTCAGTAGTACATCAGTCTGTCTACTAGTCTGTTTAACAGGTCCACAATTTATATACCAATTTAATAACAGTATTCGTTCAATTCCATGGTAATTAGTTGCAATTATAGTCCTGGTCATCATCATATCATATCGTCATCGTCATCATCAGCAACTGAAGAACGATTTAACACGAATAGAGAAAAAAATTCAATTGTCAACAGAGTAGTCTATGAAGGAATAAGCTAACTGATGAAATCGTGCCTGATAACACTGTTGCTATATAATTATATAAACAAAGCTTGATCAACTTTTGATGTGTTTAAATGGGAGTTACATAGTCCATATATTCTCCCCTCATTTTTGGTCGTATAAAGAAATTTAAGAGCATTTATTTCTCTTTTCAACATACTATTTTTTTGGCCGGAACGTTAATTACGTTGAATCATACAATTGTTATAACAGTTTTCCACTGGGAAGAGAAAGTCAATTTTTGCACCAGCTAATTGGTCAGTGGCACAGGTCTTACACTGTAGATCTTGTGGTAGTAATCGAAATCTGCTCGACTGGAGATAAGAGACTCCTCCAATGATGCAGCTCAACGTTGTCAATACTTGAACATATTACTGTCAACGTCGAGAATACACAACTGCCTTACCAACAATTGTGTATGCTGAACTTCTATGTTGAAAATGCAATACGTTAACAAATCGTAGGTTATCAGTGATTAGTATTCATGTCTAAAGTTAACTCACTGGAGTTTCTAAACAACATCGATTTATGGGCATCCAAGGAATACGCTACGAACAATTGGCACAGAACGAACACTTCAACTGCCTACTGCTAGTCGCATATCATTGCTCAAAGCAATATGTATTACATTTATAACCTAGTATCAACTCTCTATTGCAAGCGCTTAGAAGCTGTAGGCTCATCTGGCAATTATACATGTAGATCTATAATATATCTAGATCATAGGGCTATAAACGCCTTCGATGAATAATTTCGAATCTAGTCGGCCTATCGTCGAATTTTAATTTTGCACTTCCTTGCGTACACCGGTAGGTCTAAATCGAGTCAATACCTAACAACAGCGTTGAATAAAGCAATGTAACAGCGGGAGTCTGTCGACGCAAAGCGGTAAGATGTCCTGCAAGATCTAACAATAACGACCTTAGTGACACCTGCAGCTGCCTTTCAATGCTGAAGTTAACACGAAGTTAATTCCGTAACGTCTCGCTTTCCATATCTACAACACAGAGGCCATTATCAAGTACAGTCCATCCGTAACGAACTACGATTCAAAGCGAATTATTTAACAGCTTTCAGCTAACTTCAGATACATGATCGACGGTAATAGAAAGCTTACAACAACCGACAAGTCCATTGTCACCTTTCTCAATACACCGCCGTGTAGTGTATCTACAAGCTGTCTATAGGCTAGAGCCACGCGCACTTACCGGTGTGTACAAGTACAATGATTATTTAATTATGATACTAACTAACTGTGTGGACGATAACTACATTGACATAATGCTAGATTACAAATATCAAACAGGAGCAAAACTATCTCTCATGAGTCAATGTCATGAGTCAATGGGACCAACTGAAAATCTTGAAGCGGCAAGTCAAAAGCAGGCTAAAAAGAGAAGCGAAAGAACAAGGAAAGAAGCTACTGAAAAGCGATAATCCCAAAGATGTCTGGCGCTTCATCAACAAAGCTACTTTTACAGAGAAGGGTAACATAAACCAGTGCATAGCTCCGGAAAAATTAAACGACTTCTTTGGAACTCTAGTAGCAGACAATCGCTGTGATCTCACCACGAGCACAGGCTGCGACAGTGAAGACTGTTTCCAACTTGAGAAGCTAGGGACTGAAGAAGTTAAACGGGCCATGCTCTCGGTCAACTCATCCAGCGCGTCTGGAAGCAAAGATTTCCATACATCAATGATAAAGAAACTAGCACCAGCACTTGCAGCAAATATGACAAAAATTTGCAATAAAAGCATGGAATTATCGAGCTTCCCGACAAAATGGAAGTCTGCTAACATCACAGGGATTTGGAAAGGAAAGGGTAAAAAGAATGATCCATCAAACTACCGACCTGTATCAGTCGTTCCAATCCTAGCGAGAATCTTTGAGAAACTGGTTGCCAAACAGCTGTACAGATACTGCTCATCCCTCGGAAAAATCCCGGATGAACAATTCGGCTTCCGACCGCATTCCAGTTGTGAGCAGGCACTTATCACAGTCACTGATCAATGGAGGAAATGGATCGACCAAGGCCAATATGCAGGTGCCCTACTGGTTGATATGTCGAAAGCCTTCGATTCGGTACCCCACCAGAAGCTACTGCATGAACTACAAGACGTTGGGCTGGGAGGAGATGCAGCACGATGGTTCAAGGATTACCTCTCAAATAGAAGGCAGAAAATCTCTGAATTCTCTAGCAGTGAAACACTGGAGTGGAAAGAGGTCAGGAAAGGGGTCCCACAGGGAAGCGGACTATCACCTCTTCTATTCAACCTTTACGTAAGAAAATTACCAGAGTGTGCCAGATCAAATACAGTACAGTTCG
>JAQFYQ010000729.1:0-15565 GCA_034694885.1 Buchholzia appendiculata | reverse complement strand
ATCATCAATAAATAAATATTATACTAATATCCTTATATAGTCCATGTATTATCCTGGGTATTGGTTTCACTCTTTATGCCAACAGCTTAATTTGAAATCTATTCAAATGTGTCAATCCTTTTATAATCTAACTAACTCTTATTTCGGTTTTCTATTTGTTAGCAGCGAACAAAAATTTTAATCACGATAAACAAGACAAAAATAATGAAATGGAAATATAAATCAATTGTATACCGATTATTGTATAAATACTAATCCTAAAGAGCACTTTCGTAAAGCAACAATTCCTGCAATGCTTTGCAATTTTCGCGACTCATTTGTAGTACATGACATTGTGGATTAACATGATGGAGGTGCAAGGAGGTGCTACTTAAACTTCATTATTGCCCATAGAACAATAATGACAATTTAATATAATTTTCCAATTTTACTTCATCCTGCTGTCATAGCTGACAATTCACATTAAATTATAGTACAAGCATACGTACAGTTCATGCTAGGTGATTCATTGAAAACATTGCAGTAATATCTAGGGACGGGCAGTTATTTGTAAAAACAGTGAAAAAATTGTTATTATTTCTGAATGTAATATTTTTTCTGTTATGGCTGTTCACAAACTGAAATCGGCTGTACACCGCACTTTTGCAGCAGCAGTAGGTTAATTTTTTTCATGCATTTTTTTTCGTGCAAACTTGTGGCTTTCGTTTCGCTCGTTGCTTCGATATGTGCTACTGATCCTTCGATTTACTTTATTTCTATTCAATTTCTTCATTTAATTATTGTTTTGATTTGCATTCTTTTAGTATTATTTGTACTACCGTTTGGTGAATAAAGATGATAATTTTAAGTCACCTACGCTTATTTTCTGCGCCACGCGATTTTGTTAACTGAACCTACGGTAGATAATTACATTCGAGCAATCCTCTGTAGAAAATTAAATAAGTTTATAAGTTTATAACATTATATACTGTAACATGAAATGCTGCCAAGATATACGCTACCTGTTCTAAAGTCTGTTTTCAATCCCGACGACAACGATACTGCCTGTAGTTATTACGTTTCACAGAGTCTAGAAATGAAGCACGTACGTCTTAAAATCTCGTGTATCGTTAACCTTGTTTCTTTTAGCTCTCTACATTCTTTTTCTACGTATCCCCGACATTGATTTCTTATATTTTGATTCTAAAAAATCATTGGTATTATTTGATAAGTATTTATTGCAAAATTATAATAACTATTATGTTACTCTAATGTTGACGACTAAATGTTGTACAGTATTCATACAAGTAGACGCGATACTCCAGGCAAGGCGGCGCGTGTCAAGTCTCTTTCCCTGCAGTCACTCACTCAAAGACTCAGCGCGTGTTTCGCGTCGCTTGTGTCGCCTGTCATTCTGTAGACTACAGTTCCTTTTCCATACGAGATCTAATACACGGTGTAATTTCTACTGTTCCTGCCTTTGAAGTTCTCCCTGAATTGTAAGCTTAAGAGGCGCCGATCAGTAATAGCCAAAGATATATATTTGATAGATAACCACCTAGTCATATAATCCAAAACTGATGTTCCAATCCATAAGCATATGTATTAGGTAGCAAATTTGTATGCATCATACAAGTAATATATATTTTACACAATCGAACTTTCTCACTGAAAATCTAATTGGAATTTCCAAAATTCTCAATTGCAAATATTTCAGCATAATATAGGGTTTCTGAATTTAATCCAATTTAGATTTGTTAAGTTTAGACAATTATGATTAGTTAAATCACTGAACGGTAATTCGTTCCTGATGCCTGTCAGTAATAGAATGTCTTAAGTGATTAATTGAACAATATGTTCTAATCATGATATTCTGAACTCTATTGACTTCAACGTGACAAATCATCTTTTCAAATAGTTATGTATAATAATATGCTCATTCAAAGAATGATAAACATAAGGTGAAATAAATAAAGTGAAACCAAAATATTGTTCCAATTTCACACAAAATTTCAATCATTGCATCCAAGTTTTATCCAAGCAGGTTTGAACAAATAATGAAGCGTCAATAGTCGTTCTGCTTCTGTTCGAATAACTCCTTGTTTCGGCCAATGGCGGAGGGAGGGACGCAGTGGGGAGAGAGAGGATCATTTATTGAATCTTTAGTCCAGATATTCTGTTTTCTCTCTAATCAGTTTACGAGCTAATTGAACGCATCTTTGTCCACACATGGAAGATGCCTTGTGATCTACTGAATGAGGGCCAAATGACACATGCTGACTGGCCTTGTTTACTTGAAATCATTCATCCACAAGCTCTCAGTGATTACTGGGTGAATAAAATATCAATTACTTTCGTTGAGCAGAATAATGTCAAAGTACATAGCGGTGCTTCTCTTTGAGCAATGGACGAAATCCGGACACCGACAAATAAAGCCCTATAAACGCAATATTCTCGTATGTTCGTAACCGAATCATATAATAGCTCTAACCTTAGTAACTATAATCGTAACCGATTAATAGCGTTACTGGTAGTACCGGTAACTTTTAGGTTGTTGGGTAAAATTATGGTCAAGCTTTGAAATGTGGTCGTGGTTTCGTTAAAGTCATAGCTTTGGTCCATGGAATGGCATACCGTGATTAGAACAACTAACCGGCAAAAAGTTCAGTTCAAATATGTACTGCTCAATGAATACGCATTTAAATTGTGCCAAATAAGGTCAAGAATTGGCCTAAAGAGACCACAAGATGGAGCGAAACGATTTTACGAGCATGGATTGATCACGATATATACGCCTCGTGTCGGCCAAGCGCCGGTTGAAGTTCGTTGTTGACCGGAACTGCAACAGCGTCCCTTTAAATCTGGCGCTGGACTTTCTAAATCGTAAGCAGTTGGTGCAGAATGTTGCTTTGCAGCTACCTTGCATTTGGTCACGGCCGTTGTATTATTAATGGGGGGGGGGGAGGGACTGAGTCAAAATCCCTCGAAACGAAAAGTGTTCTTAAAACTTAAGACGTTTTAGGACAATTTCTTGAAAAGGTCGTTTTAAACCTCAAACTCGACCAAACGAAATATTTGAAAAAGGTTGGCAAATTGATGGGTGGGAAACCCCCTCCCATAAATAAAAAATTTGTCTACAGGCTTTCATTCTGAAAACCACCCTAGGTTGTATAGTTCCAGCAGTTATTAAGCAACAGAAAATGGCCTATTTCGGTGCAATTTAAGGTTCACTAATATTCTTTTCACATTATAATCTGTATACTTAACAATGCATTAGACTGATAGAATTATATAATCAAGCGGGTTAAATAATGTTTCCGTACCGTAGATCTCATTAAACAACTTCCGTCCTTGATAACCGAATAGAGTGGCAGCGTAGATCTTGCGTAAGAGCAGTCGCTATTTTAAGATAACTCAACTAAACTAACGAGCGTTGGAAGACGGTGTCATGCCTGAGGCTTTCTAGTCAGAAAAAGGAACAAAGTAAACAAGTAGGCATTTTGTGACAGCGAGACATTATGATCAATAGAAGAACGGATGAATTGCACTGCATGAAGGTTGGGAAACAATGTGGAATGATAGGCAGCCTGGAATGCGACGAAATTTGCGTCTCATGGAATGAGATTTGTGTGGATTGAGACAAAGTGTGGATTGAGATATAGTATGGAATAAGATATTTATTTTATTTATTTATTTATTTTATATATTTATTTATATAGTGTGGAATGATAGGCAGTCTGGAATGAGACGAAGTGTGCCTCTCGTGGAATGAAATATACTGTGGGATGAGACTAGTGTGGAATTAAGAACGAGTCGAATGAGTAATTGGTCACAAGTACATAGAACTGGAACTTCAGAAGTCCATCGGCTCCAATGTCTTGTCAATAAGGTTGCAAATACGATTTACATAATACGGGTATAATAATGCGCACCTCGTGAAACCATGAGGTCATGTAGAAGCAACTAATTATTTGGACAAATTTTGTCTGTAATTTGAGCCAAACTGATTGTTTAAACAAAAAATGTATTTGTGTTTGTAAATTAAAAAACACAATATGCACATGAAATAAAAACATGGTAATATTAGTAAGACAGTCTTGGAAAAAGTATATAAACGAATATATTTAGGAAACTGTTTTGAGTTGCTCATAGAGGATGAAAAATTAGTTTTTCTTTAAATAAATCTTATGTCGATTTCTATGGAGTCAACTGATCCCTGTCACATGTCAACGAGAAGCAACAGAACGCAGCTTGGGAAAGTCTGCAACATGAGCGACTTATCATTACTTTAATGTTAGGATTTTGTGTGCGTGCCTTAAAACCTCGAGTTTTAGGACATTTTATCGCATATGCCGGGAAATCACATTTCTATTCATGGAACAATATTAATTGTAAGAAAGAGGGTAATTTAATTAATTTCACAAATTCGTAAGACGATACAATTCACAGCTTTGAATGTTAGTCTACTTTAACAGATTAACGCCAAGTATTGACTTTTAGTAGAAATGATGTATTGGTAAAGATATACCATATATTCAAGACGTAGCACGTTTCCGCCTCGCCCTAAATTTCATTCCTCTCTTAAACAGTCTACTAAGCTACTAGCATGTTCCGCGACAAACAGAATGAATTGTGACGTCGCTGATTTGATTGATGACTGGACATTCTGGACCGATGACAACAATCGAACTGTCACTAAATCCGACCGTTCTATTTATAAACCATGCTCGTGTCATTATAATCTCTCGACCTGTGGCCTAAGGATCACGTGATCCTCGTCATCATGATCACGTGTGACCCGCCTGAAGCATAGGAAACAAATATGTGTTTAGACAGCAGACCTCTTTATAGCATCATTATTATTAGGGAAAAAGTGCTTGCGTGTTACGTCATCATCGGGGAGTTGGCAGCGAAAAATATCAATCGATCGGTCGGCCATTTAAAACTTTCACCGAATGAAGACATTTTCCCAGTACGTGAAATAGTAGAAATCAGTAGTTTGCTTACTATTGCATCGAATGCCACCTGCAATTGTACCCTTAACAATGTAAGGTGGCTTTGGTATAATATTGAACGTTTGTAAATTATATTAATGGGTGTATGATTCTTTCACAGCCGTATTTAAGCAGGGCGTCGGGACCAACCTCCCTCTGAAATTTATCCTTAAATTGAACACATTTTTGATTAAAGGTCGTCAACATTTTTCCCAACGTTAAACACTCTAAATTAAAATTTTGAAAAGGTCGTCAACAATTTTTAACAATTTTAAGAAGTAAAAAAACACGAAATGATTTTCTGGCTACGCCCTGGATCATTTGGCCGTGGAATGTGAATGTTTAATATCTGCTAGTTGCAAACATTGATGTGCAAACATTGATGTTTGATTTGTCACATCACCGTTTTGCAATCAATTCACTGAAGGACTCTAATCTTGTTTCAATCTAGATTCAGACGAAGAGCGAATATCTCGAGGTTTCAAAGCGTTACGTTTTCTCAAAGCATTACGTTTTCTTCTTCGTTATACGATCTCTCTTACATTAGATGATCATGAGGCGCGCTTCTCTCCACTGACATCTTTAAAATATGTCCCGAAGACGACTTTTGTTACTTCCAGACAGGATTGCGGCAAATGATATGATATGCGACATCTGAACCAAAATCGCATCGTGTCGAAAATAATCCTATCAATGTTGAAGCAGAATAGGTTGAGGTCGTCGTTTCGTCTCCGATGCCTCCAATCATTCGCTTTAGCGGATAAAATTGCATCAGATGAGCTCCAGCTATCCTGAGGGAAACTTCGACAGGAACCAGCCAGTAGCTACTAGATGGTTCGATTATCCTTTCGCCACTATACCTAAGTTTGACGATCGATCTGCACAACAGGATCGTTGCAGACTTCCACCAGAGTTTCGTCTGGCTCAGTGACATGTCGCAAACCGATTCGCTTCAACGAGCGAATTTGTTCTGATGTCGCATATCGAAGAAGATTTTAACCAATCAGCAGTGTACTTTCATTAATTTCTTTTTCGGAGTAGATAAATCTTTTTCACGGTTGGTAGACGGAATACAGTAACGCCCACAACAGCACAGATGTAGTGAAACGCAAATCTTTGACTGGACGCAATTTTTTTGCAATACGACATTGTGTCGTAATATTGTCTGGACAAACTACAGCTAGATGTGTGAATAAAGATATATATATATAAAGCATTAACGTTTATGTCTTTCGTTTCTCTCACCTCGCCTGCTGTTACAAGCGCTGCGATTGGTCGCAAGCACAACGGTCTCATATTAAGAAGAACCTGTAGGATTGTGTATAACGCACAGCTACATTCGTTCAATTGTGATAAAACAGCAGATGTGCTGTTCTACAGGTCGTATGCAAATCTTGTTCTTAGTACAAAATACTAATTTTGTTTTTGTACCAAGTGTGTTGATGTGTCAAGTTGTGTTGCACAGTCATTTTATTGAGTCACCGAATGTAACTGTGTTTTATTTACTGATGTTCTGAGAGTTTTGAGGAATTCATGAGGAGCCCTCGTGTCTTCCGGTTCATGTGCATCGAAATATCTGTGGCTAAATTCCTTTCATACAACATTCAAATCGTTCTGGTTACAACCATACTTAAACTTAATATCATGTTATTATAGATTTGTTAATCCTTCTTTTTAGGCACAGGTTAACGAAATATAGCTTATCAATTGTTCTATCCATTCAGCACATCATAGACAACATAGACCATTCAGATGAACTAATTCGCAGTAGTAGTTCAGCTAATGAATATATACGTAATTGAGAATGGAGTTTCGTCTGTTACAAGGGTCAAGTTCTCTGGTGAGCTTTGCTTTAACGTATAAAACTTTCTAAAAGGCTAATGGAGGATCCAAAATTGCCCCACCTGAGCTTTTTAGATGCAGGCAACCACAATGTTATTACTGTAATGTAGAAATTAACACATATGCAAATTTTGGTGGACAAAATAAATAATAACAATTGACCATGCAAGTTGTAATTATAATGGCAAGTTAAAATTTTCAGGTAGACTACAGCTAAAAACATGGGTGAGGTAATTTTCACCTAGAATTTAAAAACCTAGAATTGCAACCTTTAATTTGTTTCTGCGTTTCTGAGCGTGTTCTCCTCGCAGCGTACAGTTGTCCGCATGCGGTATGGCTAAATCCAGACGAGAGGCTTGGCGTCTTCATTGATACAAACGAATCCTATTGAACCTCTGCTCGTACATACCAATAATAGAGAACGGAGTGGACTAATTAATGACGCTATTCACGGACTCTGGTCAGCGGGGAATAGGAAGTTTATCGGCGTACCGTAACTTTATTTAGTCGACCACATTGTCACCATATTGTCCCACTTTACCACACACAGACTGGCGGCTGAGAAGAAAATGAGGCTGATGCTCCTTGCAGACCAAAACATAGGTCAGTGTGGGCGTGGAGAAGCAACAGATGGATATTTTAAATGTAGCATAAACAGTGGTGACTTTACCTTAAGGTGTGTGGATTGGGATAGTAAACAATTAAATTGAATTGGAGTAAACAAGGTATTTCCAATTTTAAGCCAATATGCTCTTTGGGATTTGTGAGGAAAGTGTCTCCCTGGACATAGATACGGTGAGAGTATAATTACAGATTTGATTTTACTCGCTATATAATTATTATATTATATAGGAGACCATACGAAGTTATGCCAAAACAATTCCGGAAAACTTAAACACTTAGAACTAGACAAACGTCAAATCGCTTCGTGAGCACGGTATCTACGGTACCTATGGTATATACAGTATCTACGGTATCTGTTCGTTACTTCCTTCACAGCCTTATTAAGGCAAAATAAATGCTGATACCAGTTTTTTTGGCGGTGCATTCAGATTTTCACATTCATGTGCAAATTAATCTCTTACATATAGCGATTAAATTTTCATACAGAACGTCATAGATTGAATCATAATATAGCATGTCAATTTGCATAAATATGAACTTCAGAAATATTTCTCACATAGTAAACACAGGTGTTTATCCTGTAGTTGAGTTCAGGGGCTTCCATCCCCCATGAGTGATTGGAGCATGCCATGAGAAAACACAATTTTCAGCTATAAATCCCTTCAAGCAGTTGATTCTATCTGGTGTACACCAAGCTCAAACTTAAAACAGTCGCTCCACCCCCCCCCCCTTGTAATCGAGGCCAATAGTTGAGTTAGCTGTCATTGCATGGGAAAGGTTAGAATTTTGATTAATGTATGATAAGTTTTCGACTATAATTAATTGCTCCACGTGCATTCTGTAGAAAATATGCTGGCAGCAGACTTATCACCCGACTGAAATCATGGTGGTATCCTATCGATCGAGACAGAAAAACAATTCGTTGCTTAAATGTAAACATTGCAGCAAAGAATACTCACCCCCATGTGAGAGATATTCCATCACGTGTAGCCTAAATGGCATTGCATATGTCACATATTTTTCTGATGCTTTACTTTGTATTGTTTTACTTTATGCAATAGGCGTCTAGCATACGTCCTCTTCTCTTTCGCTTTAATTCACGAAGAAGCCTGCGTTGCTGTGATTGAATGACATAGAATATACATATGCAATTACGGTTGTGTGGCGTTGTTCGTTGCGAGTTGTGGAATCGAGCGGCTATAACTCAGCTAATAATGTCGCACGAAATTCTTCCCGTGGGCTACGAATTCCTCCTCCTCCTCCTCTTCCTCTTCTTCCTCTTCCTCCTCCTTTTCTTCTCCTCCTCCTCCTCCTTATGCTCCTGTTTCAGCAGCTTCTAGCGTAAATTATTTCAACTCGACGACAAATTCACGACTGTCGTACTCGAGTGTAGTGCAGAAACCAATTTCCTGCGCTTGGGTCAGATCCAGATAACTCGACGTTGGAAAACTGAGACCGGCGTTAAAACGTTTTTGATTAGAGCCAAAGTGGTGACGGTCAATATTGCAACACGCACTTGACACGCTAAAACACGGCTACAAGAATTCTCAGAAGACAACTTTTACAGAGCGCACCTTTGAGCCAATTGACAACGTCTTGAAACGATCGTACCAGTGAAACCTGACAAACAAGATTATGTAAACTGCTCGATTGGTTTCTCAGGCGCTTGTGTTGAGCTCATTCTATAAGTACGAAGCATGAATTACAGAAATAATATATATGAATTTTATTTCATCATAAAACAATGGTAGTACAAAGAAACGTAAAGAAAATAATAATAATGGTTACAATATTAAACACATAAACATAGGAGTAACAAATGGAAAGATTACTGAGCAAGAAAAGACTACGGTGTACAATAACACCAATAAACGACATTTGTAAACAGCCCAAGTTTTATTTATGAGTATATTTCTAGAATCAGTTAATAATAGCGATTCTTAAATTTAACGTAAGTCCGCTGCCCTCGAGCAAAATTATTAAGTATATATCTGTAATTCCATTCATCGTTTAGTAAACGCATAGATGTATCAATTTGAAATGCTATTTAACGGCAAATAAAATTGAGCAAAAATGTGAATTTGCATCTTTCTGACTCACAGCCCATCCAGCATCATATTCACACAGCACATAATCACAGCTCATAACCAAAGCAAACAATTACACCACATAATCACAGCACATAATCAAAGCGTATAATCAAAGCACATGATCACTGTGGGGTGTAATTCTAAGGATTACATTGAGCGGGACAATGAATCTGTAGCGATGAATTGAAGAGTTCCATGCTCAGATAGCGAAGTCGACAAACATCCTATGAAGTAACCAAGTAATTAATTTTTTATTGATCGACCCTCTGATCTGTATTTTCGCCTTCCATTAATTTTTATTTTTCTAAATAAATGAAGTAAATTTACGTAAATTGATTCCTGATTTAGATCTCAAATTAGTCTGTTTCCTTATAAGATGAAGGAATTTTTTTTCTAGCGATAAAGAGCAGCTTCTGCTATTTGTTGAGGGTCCCACAGCAACACGTGTTCCGAATCTAGAAAAGACGATAAATAATTGTCGGGATAATTTAGCACTTTAATGGATACGTGCAATTATGGAACAAAGAGTGCTTTGGTTCCTTTAGTATAGAACCTCTTTTAATCACATTATTATTGGCTATAGTTGATCCATAGAATTTGCCTTAATTATGCTCTATTCTGGTCTTATAGCTGATCCTTACGCGTTGCGTTTCACAAGATCGTTGTTGCATAGAGTCGATGTTTGGTAGAGGCTTTTGAATTAGATGTTACCACTGCAATTTTCAGAATCCACGGCGCTATCCATTTATCAAGTTATATCATAAGAATATTATGTCAATTATTCAAAATTAACGACAGCTTGAACTAACATGTAGGGTTATTGTCATTAATGAGTTCCAAATAAAATTCAAGATATGAGATGGGATGCTTGATGATTGATTTGGATGATCACCGAATGTGAAGATGACGAGAAGACATGACAGACGGAAACGTTGGTTTGGATGCCATTAACCTGTCTAAAGGAGAATGGCTAAAATTACAAATTCAAAATTTTGTGATAATTTAAGTATGGCCAAGACTAACTGTGTAAAGTTGGGCTTATCCCAAGTGGAACTATAGGTCCCCTTGGACTTATAGGTCCACTATCGTTTGTGAAGTTTCCATTTCAATCCAAGTTTCCATTGTAATCGTTTGCATTGAATCTCACTTGACTTAATCTCGTGCTACAATTTTGCGTTAAACGATGTATATGACAATTATGGCATGTTGACTGCTTTTCTGTTTATTTGATGATGATGATGATGATAGTGCTCTGTCCGAAGACAGGTCCTAGCAATGGTTATTTGTCTTACGTATTACTACGCATGACTTGTACCACCGACCGACTAGGCCAGATGAGCACGGGTGGGCCGACAAAGGTCCTTCCCGTAGGGCCTACAGGCAATGGAGTGTTAAAAATTTGCCCAACTTTGCTACTGAACACAATCAGTTGTTTCAGGGAGGTGAACCCTCTGTATACCTCTTCACTACGAGTCGTGAACGCGAACGATTGACCTATTCGGCCTTGCTGTTTATTTAAGTACTATAAACGTGTACAAGAGTGCAGTACGTATATGCATGTTATTGCATTAGTATATAAGTGCGGTACATGCATATATGTGTTACGTGTACAATATGTAAACCTGCTCCGCAATCACACCTTGAGTATGTTCATGAGTTGTTGCGAATGACTCTCACCTGGTGAGTGGTTGCAGAGAGATTGCTCTATACGCATTGCCATTTCATAATGCTGTATGTACAGCATTAGTACTATTTTGTCCCCAAATCCCCCGCGTATCGGGGGATTTGGGGACTAAATCACCAATTTTCGAGAAAAACTAATATTTTTCCGCCACTACCGTCCCCGCTCGTACATTTGTCGGGCAGTGCGCCACTACACTCCCACCGCTCGTAACAAGAAGTCCAAGCCCCCCCCCACCCCGCAAGTCAAAATGTCAAAATATCCGCAAGTCAAAAATCCGCCTCTGTATCAAATACTAAAGAGATCACATTGATTAGTTATAATTCAGCCCGATTACATTGTATTTCATATTGGAGTCGTTTTTCAGGTTTTCTCGTATTGTTTTGAGTTCTTTCTGCCACTATTTTATAATCCATCTATTTGGTTGATTAATAAATGCGCACACTGAATCTGCGAGTCTCTTCAGCGAAATACCTGTGTTGCAATTTGTTCCTATTTGTCTTACATTACGCACTAGCTAGACGGGAGAAATGCTCAGCAACAGCAGCGGGCGTTGCGTACAAACGAACACTGACTTATCCGCCACTGCAGCTGCTGCAGCTTCTGTTGATGCAGACAGTGAATAAAGTGCCGCCATCTATTGATGACAACAGCGTCAGAATGGTCTATGACGAAATGGTCTATGACAGAATAGGCTATGACAGGCTTGCAGTGGCTGAACGAAGGTTTGAGAGTATACGCGAAAGCTTTTAATGCTCGCGCAATGCTTTCAACAGGCAATGACGCCATGCCCAGCTCAATATAGATCATACGTAGTAGGACGGGTAATGCCTCGAGTTGATGAGAGCGTTATGAACTGTAGTCTTGTTTTCACTTAGTCGAGTAGCTCGAGATCACGAACCTCTGTGGCATGTGATGAGATCGACTCGATAAATAGAAAATATGATGTATATAAATAGCCGTAGAAAGTTATCATTGTTTGGACATTAGGGAAATACCGTGAAAAATGAAAGATTATATAAGCAGAGCTGCATTTGTGAACATTTCCGTAACTTAGTGAAACGCTATAGAGCTTTTAAATTAAAATCGTAGACATCACCAGCCGAATCTTAACTTAGCTGATTGAAATAATTGATCGTTTAAGAATGCCAATGATCTGCCGAAAAGCATAGATTTGATTATAACATTTATGTAACAGATACACAATATACCAGATATCTTTTACGATTTTTGGTTCATCAACATCTGGCCTCCATTTTTAGAATTTACGTTTTGCTCTGCAAAAACTGACCAAGTTTAGAACGTTTGAAAATAAAGGATAAGCCTTGACAAAAACGTTTTTTATTAATTAACTAATGTGACATTTGAATGACAAAGCTCATAAACTTACGTATTTCTAAGTTTTAAATAGTATTATATGGAATTGTAGTTCGTAGAAATACCCGAGCAGTCATTATCACATACCGAATATCTTCCTAATGACGACTTGTACCAAGGATGTCCAATTGTCCATTCATTTTTCCTTTCCTGTTCTTTTAATATTTTCGTACGTTTGATCCATCTTATGATTTACCAAACACATTAATTTTAACCTTCAATTGAAGTATAAATCTTACACAGTGCTGTATAATTATCTAGGTAGTTCAGAGCGAGACAGTGTATTTTTGATCAGCGACGGATACACGCGTTCTGCTACTATTGAATTATTGAGATCTGCTTGAATACTTGAACGATTATTATTGTTTCAACACTATAATGGCAAGTGGTTATAATTTCAGGTAGCCTGATTCTTCACAACTATCGCCATCTTTCGAATGATTGTAAACATGTGTATTGTCTGCAGCAATCGTCCTATGACCAACTCGCATTGAAAAGTTCGTAGCATACTCTTGTGAGAGCCCAGTAATGTGGAATTTGTGAAAGAAATAGGCAGAGTGTCGGATCCGCAGGGAATTAAAGCGGTTGGGGGGGGGGGTCAAGCCACCAGTCAAGGGGTCGAACTCCCCAATCCCCACAACAAATCCCACCAGCCCAGGAATTTCATACGCGAGATATTCCCCCTTGAAGAGCTCAAAAGCAATTCAATGCATTGTTTCAGAACTGGGCGCAGTGATTGTGAGACTGGACTCGGCCTGCAAGTCGCCTGGTGAAAAAAGGAAGGAAAACCACACGGTGGTGGTGGTCGTGTGAGTGGATAGCGATCTGGAAACCGCAGAAATCAAAAGCAATCTTAGCACTTGGCATTCCCCCCGTTTTAGGTGGTGCAGGGAGAGTATTTTATCGCTGGTTTTATATCTATCTATACATAGAAAAAAAAGCCTATCTATAGGGCCTATCAACAGGCCTATCTACATATATAGATAGATATATCTATCTTTATCTACATAGAAAAGAAAACTGACTAGGATATTTATCGTTGTTACAATATTTAATTATGTTTAAGTAATTATCAGCATCGCTTTTGTTATCTCGAAACTATTCAACTTTCTGTAGATGAATTTGGTAACGATACCGTCACACAATTGAACACATTCTACATGTACTGTATATTTATACGATTATTATTATTTCTCAACATCAAAGTGGTTTGGTTACGATTTAGATAGTACAACTATCGCCATCTTGCGAATGGCTGGACCACATGTATTGCCTGGAGCAGTCCATCTAGCGACCGCAATAGAAGCAATACATATCCATGGAGCAGCACAATCTGGACCTCTTTCGCCGAGTTGCCGACAGGAAAGTGTTCTACACATACAGAAAAACAACGAATATTAATATTTCTTTAAACACCATTCAACTATTGTCCAAATTCAATTCAAGATGTAATTATATAACTGTAACATTTCATTAGCACTTGATTTGCTAAGCTTCACACAGGCTATTATAGTAAACACCTTACAATATCTATGCATTTCCTTTGCCTGCTCAAAGCTCACTATTACACTATGTGCCACTTGTCTAATCTCTAACATTATAAATATCTGTTTTAATTTCAGTGATTTCGCATAATTAATAAAATTAATATAACTATTTAATTTTATATAGGCCCACATTAAAAGCATTTTTTGTAGACACAATGCATTATCGTTCTTAAACCTTCGAAGCAATTTCTTGCTTAGTCTTGGCCATTAAAAAATTCCTTGTCTTACATTGTTTTTTGAAGACAAAAATGCCGTGCCTTGGAAAAATGCCTTGCCATGGCCTTGGCCTTGAAAAAATGCCTTACCTTGCCTTGACCTTTTAAAAAATTGCTTTGCCTTGCCTTGGCCTTGGAAAAAATGCCTTGCCTTGCCTTGCCTTGGCCTTGGAAAAACGCCTTGCCTTGCCTTGGCCTTGGAAAAAATGCCTTGCCTTGTCTTGGCCATGAAAAATGCCTTGCCTTGCCTTGAGGCATTGTGAAAAATGTAATGCCTTGTCCTTGCCTTGCCTTGAGCAATTTCAAAAATGCCATGCCTTGTCTTGAGCAATTTCAAGGATGCCTTGGCCCTGCTTTGGCCTTGAGTAAAATGCCCTGACTACATCACAGTCAATATGCTACAACTAGTTTAAAACTCGGCACTGCGAATTACACTAAAGACTCCAGCTCACACAAAGACTAAGACAGTGGATAACCACAAGCAAGCAGGCTTGGAAAGCATCCAGCTGAGACTTAAACGACTCAAAACTGATGCCATTCACAGACTGGGAAGCTCCAGAGCTATGCAAGCTCTTCAAGTTCAAGAAGAACTTTTGAGTATATTCTGAACCAAACTGAGTCATGATAGACTTGCAAACACTCTCCACCGACATTAGTGCAAGAAGTATGGGAGGCTTGAAGTGAGGCCTAGGCTTCAGAAACTTGCTCACCCCCTCACCTCTCTCAAGAGGTGATCGGAAAAACCACCAAAAATCTCACAATAGCTACCCATGAATAACATGCAACACATAGAATGAAGATATTGTCATGAATGCTGAAACCCTGAATGAGTTTAGCGGTAGGACGGACAGCCGCCCGTAACCCTGAGCTGAGGTTTAAATTTAAAGTCAAATCATGATGAAGATGATGACGTCAGCTCTTATAGGCGACAATTCATCCAGAAGTCATGATGATGATGAAGATAGTGCTATTGATGATGATGATGATGATAATGTTGATGATGATGACGAAGATAAAAGCTGATTGTGAGTGAACTTACCGTCGCAGATAGATGAGCCCTGCTAGTAGGATCGTCACGCCGACAGACATAGCAACAGCAACTATCACGATGACGGACAGACCTACAAACACACATACATTTCACTAAACGCTATGGGATAAGAAAGCATACTATTTTCGATTGTTCTTATTCACATAGGCGGCGCCAGGCATTTTT
>JAQFYQ010000728.1:0-15569 GCA_034694885.1 Buchholzia appendiculata | reverse complement strand
GTCGATTAGTCCTTGCAATGTTTAGGACGACCCTAGCCCAGGTCGATTAGTCCTTGCAATGTTTAGTACGACCCTAGCCCAGGTCGATTAGTCCTTGCAATGTTTAGGACGACCCTAGTCCAGGTCGATTAGTCACTCTGTTTAGGACGACCCTAGTCCAGCTAGGTCGATTAGTCCTTGCAATGTTTAGTACGACCCTAGTCCAGGTCGATTAGTCCTTGCAATGTTTAGGACGACCCTAGTCCAGGTCGATTAGTCCTTGCAATGGTTAGTACAACTCAAGTCCAGGTCGATTAGTCCTTGCAATGTTTAGGACGACCCGTCCAAGTCGATTAGTCCTTACAATGTTTAGGACGACCCGTCCAAGTCGATTAGTCCTTGCAATGTTTAGGACGACCCTAGTCCAAGGCGATTAGTCCTTGCAATGTTTAGTACAACCCAAGTCCATGTCGATTAGTCCTTACTCTGTTTAGGACAACTCAAGTCCAGGTCGATTAGTCCTTGCAATGTTTAGTACAACCCAAGTCCAGCTAGGTCGATTAGTCCTTGTTATAGTCAGGGTCTGTGGAGCAGAGGTATATCTAGGCATATCTAGGCAGACAAAGAGTGAAAGGCCTCGTGTCACTGACTGCACTGGGTTAAGTTCAATCGTGCGTGGATTATTTATTGCAAAATGCTGACAGTGTTTTGTACTGGCGCGTTGGACAGACGCCAGCTTTGTTGAACCTACAGTTTTGCTGACGTCATTTCTGCAGCTTGTTTTTCTACAAACTCTTTATGTCTGTCAAAATTCACTGCTGCCTTAATTGTACAATAGCTTAGAACTTCGGCCTAACCCTCACCACAGTTGTCTGTACAGCATTAACTGTACACTTTGTGCAGTAGATGAAGTGTACATACAGTACATGTACAACACACATATGCCTATTGAGTTCAGACTTGTATGTATACGGCTTTGTGCACATACTTTATATGCGTGATGTGTATACAGACTTTGTATGTATGCTTTGTGCACATACTTTGTATGCGTGATGTGTATACATGCTTTGTATGCGTGCTTTGAATGTCTGTAACTCTGTATGCTACGTGTTGCTGTGTATCGATGAATAGTTTCTTCAAAGTTACAATTCTCTTCTATGCAAGAGAATGAGTTGTTATTTCACTGAAGGAAGAAGACCTGAATCCCGTACTGAGGAAATGTCTGAGTGTAGATCATGTAATTATGTAATAAAGTAAGTGAATGTAACGAGATGAATGTATGCACTAACTTGAAAGAACGCCGCTATAAATTCTTTCAATTGAAAGCGGTCCGTCAGTATTTCTTTAGTTGTGAAGTGTTGTTAGCCTATTCATGCTTTAGTCTAGTCGTCTTCTTTGAACTGCTCAGCTTAATTATCAATAATACTATTAAATCAACACAACTTGATTCACGTATAATAGTGATCATCGGCCGCATTTACTGGGTCGATAAGCAGACACTAATAAATACCTTGCGGTTGTGAGGTATGCCTTGTCTCAGAGTTGTCTGATCGTGAGGCATGCCTTGTCTGATCGTGAGGCATGCTTTACCTGATCGTGGTGGTGGTGGAGGTGGTGGCAGGAGTTTCTAGTTACGAGTTCACTGTCTTGCCGTTGGTCCGCATTGCTCGCTCGTCTCTTGCTTTGTTGACACACTGTTGCTTCGTGACAACATTGACGTCACACGGCGGCGGCGGCGCTGCGTGGTCTCGTTCGTACTAATCACTGCCTGGCTTCCATATACTACTTCCGGTCTCGCTGGTCGTACAAGGAACTGATTGAGTTGAACATTCGTCACATAGTTGCAACAACATTCATTTAGTAGATGAACTCACAAACATCAGTGAATTTAGCGACTGGATGTCGTTTGATTGTATGTTTCAGTGCATGCTTGAATGTATGCATATTGCGTTTGAGCGCCTACTGCTTTCATGTTTGCATGCAGATTTGAAGGAATGTTTAAAATTACATGTATGTTTGAATGCATGCAACTTGTATGTTTGAATGCATGTTTGTGTGCATGTTTGAATGCATGTTTGAATTCATGTTTGAATGCATGTTTGAATGCATGTTTGAATTCATGTTTAAATGCATGTTTGAATGCATGTGTGAATGCATGTTTGAATTCATGTTTGAATGCATGTTTGAATGCATGTTTGAATGCATGTTTGAATGCATGTTTGAATTCATGTTTGAATGCATGTTTGAATGCATGTTTGAATTCATGTTAGAATGCATGTTTGAATGCATGATTGAATGCATGTTTGAATGCATGTTTGAATGCATGATTGAATGCATGTTTGAATGCATGTGTGAATGCATGTTTGAATGCATGATTGAATGCATGATTGAATTCATGTTTGAATGCATGTTTGAATTCATGTTTGAATACCATACTGCTTGCATGTCTGAAGGCTATTGTGATGCCAACAAACCTGCTGCTAGTACTATGTGAAACAATAAGTTGTTGTTATTGCTGCGTGGCTTGTGATGGTTGTCGGCCAGCTGGAACTAGGCCTAATTTGCAAAAACAATATTTTTCAATGCTTGCTTTGTAATGAACGCATAAAGAACTTGAAAAAATTAATAGACCAATGTAACGCTGATATAATGCTAATAGTAGGCTAATCCGTGGCTTTCTTTTGTTCATTTATTTCTCTTTATTAGTTGGTCTACTATATCTTGCAATGTATGATCGCATAACCCACGTGCCAGCTTATAAACTACAACACTTGGCACTGTTCTTTCTTTACGATTTCTTCCTTCTTTGTGTTTACAACTCTGTGCCGTGACCATTGTTTATCTTGTCCTTTTCTGCGAAGCTGCGCCAATCGGGCTTCTTGCCGTACACAAAAAACAGAGAAGAACGTCGCCTGAACTTCAGCCACACAAGAAGCGAACGCGCCTTGTTTACATCTAGCAACGCATGTGATACGACGTTCTTTAATCTACGTCATTCCTACGACGTGTGTGTACACGTGTGTGTACACGAGCTGGCAGCTGCTGCTGGGCTAGCTAGCAGCTGGGCCAGCAGCTGCTGTGTTTGGGGCTCGTAGCTGGGCGGTGGCTGCGGGCACCTGCTAGGCTAGTTGTTTATTAGTCGTTGCTTTGCGCCGTGCGGCTCAGTTTGATGTTTGCCGAGCTAGAGAAAGGTTGTACAGAGAAATCACGAGAGAGGTTGAGAGTATTGAAGGAACGGCTATTTCTGACGCAACGTGAATCTTGCAAGAACTTGCGTGTCACTGAGAACCTATTGGATTACATCACTTACATTAGAGAAAGACTGTTACATTAGAAAGACTGATTGTTACATTAGAAAGACTGATTGCAATAAGCTTGTATTGCATCGAGAACTGCTGCTGCGTTGCGTGCTCGTGATTATATCGAAACTGTTGGAAGTTTTACGAGACTGAAGAACTTATTGTTTGATCCAAGTATCGTTGCTTGCTACAATGAAGCCCGTTAATAGTTCTCTGAGTATCGATGTCGCCCTTGCACAGAAGAGGATCGAAGCTACTTGCAGGTGCGCACACAAGCATTTTTACACATTCGCTTCAATTATCACATTGTGTTTGGGTATTTGTTATTGCTTCTTTTTGCGTTATGGGACGAACACGTAAACTTTTTGCATTGGTTGTTTATATGATTGTTTCTATTGTGACTATAAAAATATCATTTATATTCTGCAGTTTATTATTTGCGTGTACAATACTTGCTTTACACATTTAGATTTTACATATGTTGTAACTTGTGATACATTTTGTGCTTGTTTGCAGTATTTTAATGTTGTTTGTTATTTCCCTGTTACAGTGACGACATGACATTGAGTGGACATCTCAAGGTCGTTCTTGCTGACGCCTTCGAGCAGAATCGCTTGACCTGCGGAATCTATGAGTGCGGAAAACTACTTGAAATGTAAGTTCACTGCACAGTTGACACGTTCACTGTTAGTGTAGAAATTGTTGAGAACAGGTTTTACAAAGCATATGTTATGTAGTTGGTCTTGTATTACAATTTGTTATTTGCCAAAATGGCCCCATCCAGCACACATTTAATATAAGGAACTTTGCGCAATTACTTGAGAGTTGTAATTATTGTTATTGGATAAATGAGGAATGACTTTATGCGCATAAGATGTTGAATCTTTTGTACCATTGCGTTTTGTTACTTTATGAACTTAATCATTAAACATTACGTTCTATGTAAGCCGTTGATTTGTAAGCAAACATATGATATCTTGCTTGTGATTGGTTGATTTGTATAAACCCTGATGTTAACATGCTTGTGATTGGTTGCGCTGTACAAACCCTGATGTTAAAATGCTTGTGATTGGTTGATTTGTAGGAATCCTGATGGCATCATGCTGTGCCTTCTACCAGAGAACACGACGAATGACGTCGCACTTCACATTCACCTGACGCTGATGGAAGCGTTCTGCTGGGAGAACTTCATCAGAGTCATCAAGGTAGGCGTTTCTTCATGACTCTACTTTCTGTAGAAACAGATCAATTGCTCTGTATTTTCTGACTGTTTTAACCAATATAAGTATTTGCACAATATTTTGTTATGAAACATAATGTTTCATAAGATGTAGAAATGGATTGTAGACTACTTGTATTAAATTTCCAATGGAAAGCATTTGTAGTAGGTCTGTAAAATAAATTGTATATGGTATAAAGCATATCGATTATAGAAAGGTACGAGTTTTAGTTTAAGATGATTTAGGATTTAGTTGCAAAGTTGATGTGTTTTTTTGTTGTCAGTCTAACTTTACATTGAATATATTTCACTTGCAAGATTTTAAGAGTAAATTGTTAAAATGTTTAGACAGTTTGAGTAATGTCTTGTTTTGTTTATTTCAACAGGTCGACAGTTTGTTGAATGTCGCATCGTTATTGGCCAACAAGGAGAACCAATCACCAGTGAATAATGACTCTGTTGATCGTTGCAATCTCATGTCAGCCAGCGACTACAACTGTGTCCTCATTGAGGTAAGAAACAGCAGTTCTCTCAATGAATAGGTTGACTATAGGCTTGATATATTGAATCTAATTACTAGATATTTATTGGAGGTCGTTTCTGTTTTTGTGTATTATAATGATTGTAATAAAGAAATGAATAGCTGAACCTTGGGAAAGCTGACGGTATTATCTTCATTAATGAGATGCAGACAACAATGTCCTGCATTACTGAATTTCAGTTTTTGTATTTGTATAAACATTTAAACCTGTATTGTATTTATATAAATAAATGTATACTGTTAATCTGAAACTGGGAAAAACTGTTTAATGTTTGTTAAATATTTGTGAATTGAAATGTGATTTTTGTCATCTGTCTATATGTTGAATGATTTGTTGTCTACAGTATCCAGCTGAGAAGTGTTCGTCAGCTGAAGAGACGTTGCTGGACTTCCACAAGTTCACATGTGACATGGTTCCGCAGCCAATCATTCCGCTGGAAGTCTGAGAGATGATGGAGGACAACGTTGTATCGACATTGAAGGTATGGAGACATGGCGTGATTCATGCTCTGATTCAACTTGTGCTCTAATGAATGACATAGCGCTGTACAGTTGTGTACTCTCTGGATTATATTGGTTGTACATTTATGATGAATACATGTATGTTTCTGTATGAAGGATTCAATATTTTTGGATTTGGTAGCATATAATAAGATTTGTCGTATGTTATAAAAATGTCACGAGACAATGCGATGCACTGTGCCGTTTCAATCAATCCTGAATTAATTATTCTATTGCTCATACTGTGAGTGTGATCCAGCTTTAAATGTTGTTAGTAATGTTGGATTGAATATTTGTTTCCAGTTGACGTTGGTATCGTCAAACGACAAGCGTTGATGTTGCACTCCGTCTGGTCGCGTCTCCCGGCGTGGAACCTCTTCAATACGAGGACGCAAGTACTGCGCCAGGCTGGAACACGCGGTTCAAGTACAAGATTGGAGCTCGCGACGAGTACCAGGCTAGAGCTCACGATGATGAGAGTACTTTGCCAGAATGGAGTACACGATGCAAGTACTGTACCAGAGCTCGCCAAGAAAGTACTTGACCAGGCCTGCAGGTCGCGATGCAAGTACTCTGCCAGGCAAGAGTTCGCGAATCAATTACTACCGTACTACGCTGGGGCTCGCGATGCAAGAACTGTACCAGGCTGGTGCTCACGAAGCAAGAACTGTACCAGGCTGGGGCTCATGATGCAAGAACTGTACCAGGCTGGGGCTCACGATGCACGAACTGTACCAGGCTGGGGCTCACGAAGCAAGAACTGTACCAGGCTGGGGCTCACGATGCAAGAACTGTACCAGGCCGGATATGGCGGGGTGAAATAGCGTCGCTGAAACAGACGATCGTCGCCCTTGTCTGAGGTCCTGAACTAGCTTGGACGTACGAAGAACTTGGAAGACATCAACAGATGAGCAATCGTGCACAATCCTCTGGGAACGATCAGCATTCAACAAGATCCTTGCTGTTTGTAGCGAATGCAGAGATGTGGTGTAACATTGTTACTCACCAAGTGCCCTGGGCTTATAGACTGTGGTGTGAAAGGGAAGAATTTATATGCGTAATAAACTTTGAAGAATCTGTAATAAACTTTGAAGTTACTTTGTATTAACAAAGTGGAACTTGTACAACGTTGGATTTATTCCAGTGGAAGATTTGCAGTGATACGCAATGCAAGTTGATGCAAGCCTATCGCGCGATCGCTTTGACTCTGTGGAACTATTGCAGACTGTCGAGATACCAAACTCGCTCTAGATGTATTCTCGTAGACTAATATTTAGTAAACTCTATACTTGAATAATAATATTGTAGATATGAATTGTAGATATGATTAGTGAATGAAGCGATTGTTTAACTGCCTATTTGTAATAAAATATGTGATGTGTATTTTGAACTTGGAGTTTAGTGTTGATTTCCTTTGTGGTATTTAATTTTAAATAGATGAGATTAAGAGCAAGCATGATTTACTGTGATCTGATACAGTTCATGTCATTCTGACATTACAAGAAAAGTTTTTGGAACCACTGATCTTTCGTTGGAAGGAAATGCTTGACTAGTTCACATTGTGAGACAGTTTGTGTTGTTGAGTTTGTGTCGACAGCGCTAAAGCATCACACAGTTTAGAGTGTGAGGATGATAAACAGGGATAATAATGCTTAGTTAATGATGATAAACAGGGATGATAATGTTTAATTAATAATTACAAACAGGGATGATAAGGTTTAGTTAATGATGATAAACAGGGATGATAAACAGGGATAAGGTTTAGTTGATGATAAGGTTTAGTTAATGATAAACAGGGCTGAGGAAGTTTAGTCAATGATGATAACCAGGGATAAAGGGGCTTAGTTAATTATTCTAATTGACAGGGCTAGTGCTTCACACAGTTTAGAGTTGGATAAGGTTTAATTAATCTCTCTGCATAGTGTTTGTGCAGCTACAAACTCTCAATGCACACAGATGATCCACTACATCATGGATAGTTTCATAATTATTAACAAATATATAACTGTATATCACGCTTATGCAATGTTATTATCTTGCTATTATACAGTAACACAATTTCATTTGAAAACAATATAAAAAAGTGCACAAAGGATTTTAATTTGTTGAAAATTTAAACTAATTTATCGATGATGAAACGTTTCAGAACACACTACTGATACCAGTTTGTAATTTTACTCAAAACAACAATTTAATACAGCATCATCAAGAAATTTCTCATGCAACAGCAATTTATAATAATTTGTGAGCAATAAATATACAAATAATACATCCACATCAACTGCAATCAATGCAGCACACTTAACTAACTGCTACTGATTACACTTAAATCTTATGTAAAACAAAACCTTTGACAAAAATATCATTTCTGAATAACAATGTTAATGCCTTAAACACACATCGAGTGTATCTTGCAGGATTAATTTACAGAGCACAGTTTCAGTTTAGTTCTTCACAATTATACTTCGTTCAACTGTGGCCTGATGCAACAACAGCTGTGTATCAGAAACTACACAGCTGTGTTTGTGCAACAGCAGCTGTGTATCGGCAACAACAGCTCTTTATGTGCAACACTGCAATAACGCATCACAAATCTTGACAACAGTAATTCTGTGCCACGATACAACACTTTGATCCGACACGAGTTGAACGATAAATATATCACAATTATGTACATTACTTAATAACCATGTTGATACTTAAACTGTACATTGCCTGCCACATCAAGTACACATTAATTTTTATCTTCCCCATCAATAAAACGATCTTAATAGAGCTGGAAAGAGATAAAATATGAACAGGTGCAAACATAATATAAATATCATGCGCAAATTGTCGTTTATTTGTGCGCAAGCGTATAGATGTATGTACAATAAACTTGAATATAGCACAGGCAATTCTTTACATTATGGACAATTGTACTCAAGCTGTTGCATTGCATTGTGAGAGTAGTGACTGAAGACAACAGTTACAGAGAATGAATCGTATTCTGCAGCAAAGCTGCGGTTGACAGATCTACAAAGCATCAGGAACAAAAGAGAAAGAACAACAACTGTGTGTGCACCACCATCTACTATATGCACAAATAACAACTAGCATTGAAAGCTCAACGCTGATTAATTATAAGTGAATCGAATCAACATTTCTACATTGGCCACATATTCAATCAAAGTGTGGAGGTAACGACTCTCAATCAATCAAAGTGTGGAGGTAACGACTCTCAATCAATCAAAGTGTGGAGGTAACGACTCTCAACTGTACTTTACACTTCACAAGTACGTGTATTTTAAACTAAAAATTACCATTAAATTACAAATCACAGACAAAGTATGTTCACAGTCATAATTACCAATGGAATAATTTATCACTTTTGATAATCGAACGAGAATGAGATGCTGCAGATATAGAATGTATATCACATAGAATCGAGCATATGTGTCTACCATAGACAACACATGGTGTCTATAGACAACATGTGTTGTCTATAGACACCATGTGTTGTCTATAGACAACATGTGTTGTCTATAGACAATAAGGTATTTGTGTTCATAGAAACTGTCCTTAAATGTCGACACACACGCACGCACCACCACATTCCATGACACACAAATTTCATGCCACACGCACACCACATTTCATGACACACATGACACATTTCATGACACAGAGAGTTTGCAAGAGAATTATCTCGCGAGAGTTTTTATGAGACTCGAACAGGTTTCAAAGAATTCGAGGATCTGATGAAAACTTGGCGCCGAGTCGTCGTCAAAGTCATCGCCTTCCACTTCCATGTCTTCAACTACACACACAAGTCAATGTCACAATTATAAATAAACTCACGATCAATCGTAACACAAAGAGACACTAAAATTGGTAAAAATTAATCACACTAAAATGTTTTTGTTTTTTGTCTTACCTATTTCACCATCGATACGCAATAAAACACACGCTGCAACTTGCTGTGTAGATGTACTCATGTACTGTGAACAAAGAATGATAATGCACGATAGTTTGTCTGAAAGCAGTGCTGTTCATTACTCTCATTAATGTAAAGAACATTTACACACGGTCCTGAAGAAACATGCTAACATATCCAAAATGCTAATAAATTAGAGCATGTTCACATCTCATTTCAGCAGCTGTGACATATAACCCTAACTTAAGTCTGACATTGCCTATGTCTGGAAACACTTCTAAACGGAGAGACTCAAACACTAACAATGTCAAGCTACACACATGAATGACCAACCATCGTTAGAAGATGTCGACATGCTGGCACGTGTCATCCGCTTCACCTTGGCCGCGTCAGGATGATCCACAGTGTCCAGACTCTTGAAGTCCAGCAAGTAACTCTTGGCATCCACCTGATACAACTGCAGGCTCATCTTAGCCTACAAACACAGGTAACTCTGGTACAACTGCAGGCTCATCTTAGCCTGCAAACACAGGTAACTCTGGTACAACTGCAGGCTCATCTTAGCCTGCAAACACAGGTAACGCTGATACAACTGTAGGCTTATCTTAGCCTGCAAACACACGTAACTCTGATACAACTGTAGGCTTATCTTAGCCTACACACACAGGTAACACTGATACAACTGTAGGCTCATCTTAGCCTGCACACACAGGTAACACTGATACAACTGTAGGCTTATCTTAGCCTACACACACAGGTAACACTGATACAACTGTAGGCTTATCTTAGCCTGCACACACAGGTAACTCTGATACAACTGCAGGCTTATCTTAGCCTGCACACACAGGTAACTCTGATACAACTGCAGGCTCATCTTAGCCTACAGTTCTAAACTCTCCTACAGGGTCAAAGAGTCACAATTATTGTCAGTCAAATATTAAGCAGTAAATACCATGCAAGGTTCTCACATCACTATCTCATGCTACTGTTACATCTTTCACTACACAATAGACAACAACATTCTCCACGACATCACAACGAACCCAATAAGCCAAACTTCATTGGTGCACAATCAAAAAACGATTTGCATATTATTTATTTCAAAGAGACAGTCAAACAAATCAAGCAGTAAATAATGTAACAAGATGTTCATGAGAAAAAAGACTGCATATTGAATTTGGGTCCTACCCACAGTACCCAGGAATCTGCTAGTGCAGATATTAATCACAATAATGCTGCTTTATAGTCCAGTCAATGGTCTGCTTATCATTACATGTTTGCTAAACCTTACTCATATATTAATTAAAAATTTAAAAAAATTGTATGAAAACATGCAATCAGTTAATACACTGCCTAACTCTGAAATGTCATGCACAGCAATGACACAACAACAAAACTGTTCATACAAATAATAAACATTTCAAAACTGCTTTTGATATCTTGATCAATCGCATCATTGGCAGACAATTGTGGGCATTGTTTCAGTTAGATAACTATTTCAAAAACTCTAAAGTTGATAACAAAAGTAGATCACACCGAATTAACAATTCAGCAACAACAATAATGACAAACAAGACAGATGTATAACTAGAAAGAAAAAAAAGATGTATAACTAGAAAGAAAGATGTATAACTAAAAAGAAAAAAGATGTATAACTAGAAAGAAAGATGTATCGATAGAAAACAAGATGTTCTTACGTATTTGCCAGACACAGCAATCTTTCGTCGAACTCTAACATGAAAGTTGTTGATCACCTTCCACTCCTATCACAGTCATCAAAGCACATCAAGGATAGAACACCCTGAATATAAAAGCATTAAAGCACGGTCTGAGGAAAGCCAGAGATAAAAGCGTTAAAGCACGGTCTGAGGAAAGCCAGAGATAAAAGCGTTAAAGCACGGTCTGAGGAAAGCCAGAGATAAAAGCATTAAAGCACAGTCTGAGAAAAGCTAGAGATAAAAGCGTTAAAGCAGCCACAGCTTGAGAATAGCTGGAGCTGAAGCTTAAAGTCAATGGTCTACATAACGGATACTTGAATAAAATTAACATTCTATATACTGTAATCTAATAAGGAATTATACGTCAAAATGTGACAATACAAATTATGCAACAAATTGTTCATCGTCAACATATAATGCCCCCGAGGGCTCCATATGGTTGGATTGTTACGGCCTACAGCTATTGCTGACGCCAACTTATACCGGGAATGGGTGATCTTCTTTACAATCATAAAGAGAAATAAAAACTGGATTGGACATGTGTTGAGGGACGAGGGATTGATGAAACATGTGATAGAAATCAGAATTGAGGGAAGGAGAGGACCAGGAAGACCGAGGCAAAGTATGCTTCATGAACTGATGGAGGACAAGGAGAAATCGTATGAGCAAATGAAAAGGAAAGCGGAGGATCGTGAGTTGTGGAGGAAATGGATACCAGGGACTTGCCTGCCGGCAGAGCACACTTCACTCTTTGATTCGGTAGTGGCAGCATGCATAGGCCAATCCCCCCATAATGAAAGAATCAAAGAGCGAATGGTAGTAGCATACACTCGTGCTACAGATCGGATTAGACCACTTACTAACCCTTAGGCGCCTCTTACGACATGCACTTTACCAGGCTGTGCAATGATAGTACTTTCAATTATCCCCCAGCTACAGGGGATAACTGGCAAGACACAAGGAAGTTGTTCAATACAAGCTGAAGATTCCCAAAAACATCTTACTTCAAATTTAAAGTTTATAGCACTCACTTATTCTTTATATTATGATTTAGCTCACAAAATTTGTTTACCGGAATGATCTTCTAGAACATGTTCTGAGGTAAAGCTATGCAAAATAGCTTAATCATAACCGCTTATACAGGAGTAACATCATACACTTCACTCAAACATGACGCAAGAATATTGTAGACAAAGGAAAGTAGTAAGATCTAGTTCCTACATATCCGAGAGATTTCATCGCCTTGAAGACTTCATGCATGATGTCCATTGGTCGACTCTGTGATCTGATCCCTACACAGACACATACACACACAGACAGGTAGATACACAGATATAAACACACATACACAGATATAAGCACACACACAGATACACAGAGAGATATACACTACACACAGGTACACACACAGATATATACACACACACACAGATATGTACAACACATCATCATGATCACCCGGTCACTGTCCACTATTTACTTTCTCTATATGTCTGTGCTGAGCACAGGCATAGATGTAACGAATGTCCCTAAGAGCTCATTATGGCAGGAACTGTCACACAGAGTCAATGGCTTTGACAAGATTTTGTGCCAACCATGGAGAAAACTATAACTGAGCAGTAATTCCTACACAATTAGACTGCAATCACCACGTAACAATTAAAATCAAAGCAACATACTAATGTGGAGACGACTAAAAGTCTCAGAGTCCAGTTTAACAGACTACACAGAGTTCACAGCACCAAAGAATAAAGTCTGCAGACTTTCCTCTGGGATGTCTTTCTGTTTAGTTACACAGAGTCATGCAACAAATAAAGAAAGAAAAATCACAGTTTTTGCAAAAACAGCATCCTATATAAGTAATGTTTGGCTAGAGTGACAGTCTTGGTTGGCAACACGATTACAGGCTCTGGATCTTAGATTATACTGATGGATGTTCAATATAATCTCGTGCATTCAATGCATCTGCAGGATAGGATTACTGTTCACACATTTGACTACTCACAAATTATAGAACAATCAAAAGTACTAGCAATATGCAAATTCCAAACTATTAACAATATTTATTACGAAACACAAATCTAAAACATTATATTAAGCAAGTGAGACAAGCTAGAGCTTACCTAGATGCCACTTTGCCTTCTTGGTCAACAGCTGTTTCTGTGCTTGGGCAGAGCCAGGCTGAAAGGAACTGCTGAGATTTGCAAACTCTACACAGAAATATGGACAGCAATAACAGTGACCACATTAACCAGCACTCACACAGCTACACAACAGTTTCTGAAAAACTAAACAAGGATACAATGAATTGTAATTCATGCGATGATAGAACTGAAATGAAAACTACCTTGTGTACGAATGAAGCTCGTTTGACTTGTTGCACACATCAATACTCTTTGCCTATTAACATTTCTGATGAAAGTGAAGAAATCATTAATTTTACATTGACACTGATATCTGGTTCTAAACTTTTGAGCTTCCATGAATCCCTGGGGCCTGCCTGGGGCCTGCCTGGGGCCTGCCTGGGGCCTCCCTGGGGCCTGCTAAGTCGTTGCCATACAAACCCACGTGCCCATCTCTGGCAATGGTCAGGAAATACTGTGTTCAATGAGCTGTGACACTGCAACTATTTAGCCAAAGTCTCACAGAGCTAAATACAGCCTCAAGTTGGATGGTGGATTGGCTACCAACTGGTAAGTCATGTGTCCATTCCAGCACATACATTCTTTACATTCCTCAGCAGCTGGTATTCATCTAACTCAAACCATCAGGTAAAGTATTGCCTTGAAATATATTCAAAACATTCATTAACAAAATTAATCAATCATTCTTCAAATAAAGGAAATAAATCAGGACCTATAAATAAATAAAAATCAAAAAATCAAAAAGGATAAAGAAACTAACTCAATCAAGATAAAGAATCAATATAAAGAAGAGAGATCGGAGAAGATTGACTCTGTGTGTCACAACTCACCAGGCATCTGTTCAGACTGGGATCTCATTGGATTGACGTTCAGCACTGGTTGACCCGACTGCAGCTTCTACAACATGCATCACTCACTAACTGTACCATCAAGTAGACGAGAAACATGAATCTAGAAACATTGCATAACTTGTGCTGGGCATTGCTGGCTTTCAGAACACTTTATGTCTTATTACTTTTAGCCGTTCTCTCAATTTTAATATGACGACAAGTTATTTGTATTGACGGATACACTCGTCACTTTTGAAACTAACCATTGAAAGGTCCTGTTTTTACACCAGCGCAATCAACAATGGACTTACTTCCACCGGACTCGTATGTCACTTTCTTTCATTCATCCTACGTGTACACAACAACTGCCTTGCATAAACCAACAAATATCAACTGCTAAGCTCCTGTGCTATGATACATTACACTTCTTGAGTATCTAATTGCTCTGCCAATAGTAGCATTACCGTAATCTGCTATAAAAAAATAATAATAAATAAAAAATAAAAAAGGCTCATGAGAAACAAATGCTGTGGCTTTGAAAATATTAAAATTTTCAATTGCTATAAATTTATTATTAACTTGTAACCTTAATATGTATTGATTCATTCTAAGATGACATATCCAATGATAATGAAACAGTGAAGAACATCTAAAGCAGGTAGAGAAGAGAGCTGACCAGCATGAATGACTCGACGGATGGACTAGGAACAGCAAAGAAGTCCTGGATAGGCATCTTGTCCGTCTCATCCGCGATACGCTTGTTGTCCATGATCAGATTGTACACAATGACGAGCTGATCCTGTGGGTCCCCAGTCAGCAAGGCCTGGTGCACTTCGCTCTCCGTCACTCTGCATTTCTACAAACACAACACTCTGTCACTATACAAACATCACTCTGTCACTCTACATTTCTACAAACTGCACAGTTCAATTAAACATCAACATTTCACTATGACTCCTATTTCAGTTGCAGCTCGTAAAACAAAAACACAAGAACAAAACGCTTTAAAACAGTCAGAGCTAATGTAAAACTGCTGTTACTCGCTCTGGCTCGAATCCTCATTGCAAAGCCGTTCTACCCAACGTTACAGTCATGTGTTTAATCAACAGAACGTGTATCTGATACACTACAACAGCTTGTAATAAAACATTTCTCAGGATTTAACAACTGCTAATATCATTGATATGTTTCTAGGAAACAAGAGTAGGACTTACTGCACAAACTTCCTGAATCACTTCCGTGTCAATGATGGAAGCATCCACATCAGTTCCCACGGGAAACAGGTAGGAAGCAAGGTCTATCTTAAACCAGTCATGCTCTCTAAAACCCATACATAAACAGGTCAATCTTAAACCAGTCATGCTCTCTAAAACCCATACATAAACAGGTCAATCTTAAACCAGTCATGCTCTCTAAAACCCA
>JAQFYQ010000727.1:0-15574 GCA_034694885.1 Buchholzia appendiculata | reverse complement strand
AAACAGTTGTCTATTAAAGTATCATCATCGTACGTTACATTCCAGCTTGATTGCTGACACTTTCAACATGTCGTTTACCTCAGTTGCAGATTGTTTTCAGTGCAGTAATGAACTGAAATAAAATGCCAAGTTTTCTAAACTGTGTAAAACTGAGTCTTAAAACTTTAAAATCGGACGACAATAAAAGGTCAGAGGCCTCTGAATTACACACATGAAGGCTTAGAACCATAGGTGAAAAAACAAGGAGAGGTAGAGGGATGGATAGAGGTCAAATATAGATTACGATTACGATTAAAGATGAAAACACAGAAGAAAATCCGCGCTAGAAGACAAGAAATGTGGACAAGAGGAATGGACGAGCAACGGGTGGAAACGAGAAAAGTGAAACAGGGACGGTACGGAACGAGAGATAGTAAGAGCGTGAGAGAGAGGAAGCAATCGGTTCAAGCCTCTCAATCAAGTAAGACTTGAAATAATCAGCTCAGTTCAAGAAATCAGGGGATTATAATCAATGGAATCTCTGCACTATACAAAAAACATAAAATAATATTCAAAACTCTACCCACTCAATACCATCATAACCAAAGATATGTGGATTAATTAATACGAAAACAAACATGTTATTTTAAATACAATACATTACAGTAATATATGCTTAATCAAAAATGGAATGTTTGATCATTACTGTAACTCTGTGCACAAAACAAAGCCAACTGACACATAAACCTGAAATACCTGTACAATTAAATACACATCGGCTATTACATTCTGATCAGAGAAGAGAGCAATGAGACTGATTTCAGGATTTCCCAATCTATCACGACATCACGTTCGTCTTGTGTGTACAATAAAAACAAATTAAATCATTGAATTCAAATCTTACAATTTTATTAACTTTGTATAACAGTTAGAAAGTATTTACACAAATCTATTGTGCATCATCACGGATATATTACACATCCCAGCCAGGCAGGAACACACAGGGGCAAGAGCTCGAACACTTTGGTTTACTCTTGACAACGGAGAACTACGGAGACAGAATTAGCAACAAGAAAACCTGGAACAATGCACGAGGCATACATTCAAGTTAAAGTTACCATTTATAACATAGCAACACCATAACATATATATATAATAATAACAAACCAAACACCACCTGGTTTGCACAATAAGAAACTAAATTTAAAAAATGGAAATCAAGAGTAATAAGAAACACATGTTAAATTAAATTTTTTAATTGCTTCACACATTTCAACTGTCCAAAAGTCCTAACGAACAAGTTATGGTCTTGAGCAGCCTTTGCGTTTAGACGCAACATTCTCACATTTGCCATCACACACTCACTCTATCCAGGTCTTTCTATGTCTGCCCAGTTTATCAGATACATGGAATGACTGACAAGCCCAATCATTATTATTATTATATCAATTTATAACATGCACAAATTCCAAATAACAGAACTGAAACAGAGGCGTGGGCTGTGCACTAGCTAGAGAGTGAAGGCATGGCGGAAGTGAAATGTTTTGAGTCGTTCTTTAAAGTTTGAAAGATTAGGAGATAATCTAACGTTGTCAGAAAGACCCTTAACAAATCATCTTCGTCTTCATAATCATCATCATCGTCATCATCATCTTTTTGCTTTCAACATGATTACACCTTATAAACTTACCACAACACAACATCATATAGAACCTGAATCAAGATTTCTCATGAGTTGCAAATCGATAACATTTCAACAGTTTTACAACTATACTAATTTTGAGGTACACAATTGCTAGATGTCTATTTCTAGTCTTCCGCATACCCAATCCTAGTGTTGACGACACAGATGCGTTGTTACAGCCTCATGGATAGAGTGAGTGTGCGATCAGAGATGGAGCAGCTGGGACTTTGGTGCAGGATATAAAATTTTTGCACATGACCATGATTCTTGAAAAAGAGTCATCATCGAAAAAGTCCAACCGCTACAGAAACTGACAAGGAAAACTTAAATATTGATGACGAGATCCACGAGGCAAATTCAAACATCCACCTCATCTTACAACAAGAGCGAATGTTGCCAGAATGACTCCAGAAGAAACCTCAAAATACTTGTATCTCAACATTTAAATAACCTCTGAAATTTTTAAGCAGCACTTGTATGCAACTCCTTTTCAAGAGTACCCTTCCTATTAGCAACATCAATAATGCCAATAATAACAATAATAATAAAAATAATAACATTATAATAATTATTATAAACACATTCAAATGATAAATCTTAATTTAATCATAATTTAGAAATCGCAACAATCTGGCAACAATGATAACGATAAAAGTCTGATTCAGTGTAACAATTACGAATGCATCATCTGTGCATGATCACAGAAGATTACAGATTGATCACAGATTACAGTACACCCAGCCAAAGAGAGTGTGAGATTACTTGCTTACATTGTGTGCATGGTGCAATAGCCTATATAGTCTAGAATGATACGAAGCTTCCGTTCACTTAAATAAAGGGCCTAGTGCTGTGCATCAGAGATGCTAACAGTAAACGCTGCATTTAACTCTTTGGTGTTGAAAAGCCGCCGAACCACGTCATCACAGCCGACTTGGCTGAAGTTATCGCACCGCCTGTACACAACAGAAAAACACCGGCACATACAGTTATCGTCTAACTAGCACATTGTTTATCATAGCAGGGCTAGGAAAATAAGCAGACTAGACGATTTAGATCTTATATAGACTATAGTCTGATCAGAGCATACGCTAGAAAACAGTTCGTATTTGTGTGAGAGAAATAATCTCACTGTTTCAACGGCTAATATTAAATCTGAAAGTTGAGGTTGTGATTTACGAGACATGGAATGCCAGGAGTGCTAGAATTAACATGTTCTCAACTCTGCATAGCTACAAGTGAAAGCATGTTTGGTTCCACCTACAAATATAAACACAGAAATCTTCCCCAAGACTTTGCTTCGACATTTATCTGTAAAAATCTATTTGCACATCATTACATCTTCTATTGCAGTGCATTGCATCTAAATGTATTGGATTGCGTTGCTTCGCAACAATGGCGTGGGGCTTTACAATTATCAAACATTCCTGTTTTTCTATTATAATGAATAGATGTCAATTAAATCTATGAAAAAAGATCATACTTCCATTATAATAATTATGATAGCATATATTATATATTTATTGTATACTGAAGAAATTTTCCATACTGACTAACAACTTACCGACAACCTTTCCAGTCAAACTAACAACTTACCGACAACCTTTCCAGCCTAACTAACAACTTACTGACAACCTTTCCAGCCTAACTAACAACTTACCGACAACCTTTCCAGTCTAACTAACAAACTTACTGACAACCTTTCCATCCTAACTAACAACTTACCGACAACCTTTCCATCCTAACTAACAACTTACCGACAACCTTTCCAGCCTAACTAACAACTTACCGACAACCTTTCCATCCTAACAACTTACTGACGGCCTTTCCAGTCTAACTAACAACTTACCGACGGCCTTTCCAGTTTGACTAACAACTTGTCCGGTCTGATTCACCACAGAGTTGAGTTTCTTATTTCTGTCAGCGTTCTGCAACACTCTGCAAACACAATTCACCACTTACCATTGAGCAAATATTTACTTATTTATTTTTATTTTTAGCAAACAATAGATGTTAATTAGAGTGAAAGCTAAGAAAATTCGAACCAAACTGAAAGCTAACTAGTGAATCTTAACTTTGTACGAGTAGAAGGACTGGGATGGAGTGTGTGTGTGCGTGTGTGCGCGTGATTGATCGGATATGGCCATACTGACACTGAGTGCTGAGGATATATATATATAATTAATCATGGTCCGTGCAGAGAGACAATTTTCATTAATGGAGACAACTATGCCTTATTATTATTATTATTATTACACTAACTTATTTACGTGACGTATAGTCCAAGGACTTCAAGGGGACGTTACACAGTGTCAAACAAACAAAATATCTATTAAACGTCACAACGTTTCCTAAAAAGGTAGGTCTTTAAAGCACGTTTAAACAGTTGCATAGATGATGCAAAGGACACATCAGTTGGCAAATTGATCCAAGTTGATGCAGCTGCAACTGGAAAGGAACGATCGCCAAGCGTGACACTAAACTTGTCCGTGGCACAACCAGCGTGAGCGTCGAAGCAGATCTAAGCCGACGCCTAGAATCCACATCGGTAACGCGCTTTAGTTCACTAGCCAGGTATTCCGGTGCAAGTTTAAACTCGATCCTATCCACAGCACTCAACCAGTGCAGTTCTATTAGAATCGGTGTGACATGATCAAATTTGCGCACTGAGAAGATAATGATTATGATGATGATGATGATAGTGCTCTGTCCGATGACAGGTCCTGGCGATGGTAATTTGTCTTACGTATTACTACGCATGACTTGAACACCGACCGACTAGGACGATGAGCACGGGTGGGCGACCAAAGGTTCTTCCGGTACAGGCAATGGAGTGTTGACAATTTGCCCAGATTTGCTACCGAACACAATCAGCCATTGCAGGGAGGTGAATCCTCTATCTCTTCGCTACGAGGCTTGAACGCTAAAGACTGACCTATTCGGTCACTATGCCTTAATGAAAATGAAAAACTGATGCAAAATATTGATGACGATGATGAATGCTGTTCTTGCATGAAATGACAACTCAGGAATGGTAAGATCAAACAATCTCCTAACTGTTTTTATGAGGCTCATGCTGATCTTCCATGCTTCCACTAAGGCTTTACACATAGCATGATTAGTCCGAATGCCCAAGGTCGTAAGATATATACCTAGTCATTGTGGACAAGAAAGAGATGACATCATATTATTCATGACACCAACAAAACTAAACTTGCTCACGACACAACAGTAAAACTATCAATACGACACAAAACAAGGTATCAAATCATTTGTGATTGACTTCAAAAGACATAGGGTTCATTTTAATTAATCACTAAATTAACAATTTGCACAAGTATTTATTTGCACATGAACCTACGTAAATATGCAATGGTTTCACCATTTATAACAAGATTACATTATGGCCAATGGTGAAGAGATGAGCGGTGAAAGGACTTACTGTGAAAACCTGAGTTTCACATCAGACATGCTCAGTTGACCATGAAACGGATGTCTACAACACAACACAAAACAAAGCAACAATACTATACAATAAAACCATAATAAAATAAAACAGCAACAACATTATAAACAACAACAAAATATAATTCAATTCCTAATTGACACATTATAATAATTTCCTGATTTGTCACACGAATGCGAGTGAAGCTCATAGCACTGGAAGATTGTAAGTACTGTGAATGGTAGAATGTCGTCCTATATAGCTATGAATTAACTGTACAAGATAGCGCTAGAATCTTCGAAAGTGGTTCTAACCCAAGCTAAATCGATTAGGAAAATATCAAACCGCAGTATTAAATTGAAACAAGCTAAGCTTTTGATTAACGTTACTCAATTATTAATCAAAATCAGGATTACACCAAATTACAATGCGATTGCAATACACATCTGACAGGAATAAATTGCTTCTAGTGCTGAGAAGTATGTGAGTAGAAGTAGCTCTAGGATTAAGTAGTATAAAAGGGAAAGTAGCTCTAGATAGTATTAAGTAGCAAGTTAGTAAAACTATCTCTTACTCAGGAGAAATGTCCTGCATTACGGAATGACTTGAGCTCATCCACTCCTTGAAGTTGTACGTGTTCCTCCACGCCGTCACAAAACTGCTGTTGAAATCCTCCGACAACTTGTCATCTACACAAGCAAACACGAGTTCAACGTGAGTCTGTATTCAACAAGAACATTTACAACTTAAGAACATCATAGTATTATCAGGGTATTATGTCAAGTCATGCTTCATATTAAAGATCTATGTCGTGCAATTATGCTATTTTTTTCAAAAGAACTTGACTACACATGTTCATGCTTACTGTCAATCTGCAATATTTTTGTGACTACTCATCTGGTGATTCACCGTATGTGTTACAGTAATATTGTATGATAGACATTTGAAGAGTGACATCGCAAGTTTTCATTCATTATCAACTACAACAGAGAAACAGTACAAAGTGGAAGAGCATATGGCCGACAGTTTTGCTTTTAAAAGCAGTCTAATTTTAATACTGCAGATCTGCGTAGAATCCACAAGTCTGTCGGTCAATAAGCATTCACTTTTCAGCTGACAGGAATTATAAACAAACTACATTAACACAGTCCACTGTATACAACTGCGAGACTACATATTCAATTATACTTTAATGAAAGCCGACAGAAAATCATTGAATAAAGAAACATGTACAACACGTTGAAGCACATACTGTTCTGTGAGACGGCGGCTAGAGCAGACAAAAGGTAGATTCTAAACTGGCTTCTCAGCCAATCATCTCCTCCTTCCCAACCTGCATACATTAACAACCAGCCACTCATCTCCTCCTTCCCAACCTGCATACATTAACAACCAGCCAATCACCTCCTCCCTCCCAACCTGCATACATTAACAACCAGCCAATCATCATCACTGTTACAATCCGCATACATTCACAACCAACCAGTCATTATTACCATTACAACCCGTACACATTAACCCACGGCAGCCAATCATCATCTACGTTACAACATGCACACATTCAGCTAAACACAACCACAGTAATATTTCACTCAGACCGATGATATCCACAGAAGTAGCTTTAGCTTATGGTAGCTCGCTCGTGGGTTGAACAACGTTATTCAGAATGTTTCTCAAAGCAATTCCTCTAAATTATTCACAAGCACGCTTACAGTCATCAAATACGATATTTTTGGATTTTACTAAAGCAAAGTTAAACAGCCGGATGATATTTCTGATGACATCAATCTCGTTGCTCGCTTTGTCGAGCCCGTGAAGGAACCTGGTGATTCTACTGTAAAGCTCGACACAACTGGGTCCCAGTATATACTAATACTATTTTGATATTTTGATCTAGCTTTATAAGTAAAAAGTATTTGTCAAATAAACTACTTACTCGTATCGTCAAGAAATATATCTCCCTTTTCGTCGCTGATACTTTTGACCAGATAGTCGGCGAATCTGAGATCTGCAGTTGTGAGGGTTAGCTGTCGGCGAAGATCCTGGTCGATAATCTCAATCTTAGCGTCAGCCGGCTACAAACCAAACATCAAGAACTCTCAACAATGCATGTGTGGTAGCAGACGGTTGACATACGTAGACAACACACATGCAGAGACACAGAGACAGACAAACACAACGATTATTGTCACAGAGACAGACAGAGACTGATACAGCAGAATCACTCCTGGAAACAACAATACAAACTAAAAATCTGCATCTTACTCATTTAATATGATACAAATGACTTTAACAATTTAAGCGTAAACTTTAAAATGATACCAAAATTCATATTTTTTATTATAGCAGTGAAGGTATCAAAATTTTTACTGTATAATGAAATTATTCATTATAAAATGGAGACAAACTTTAAAGAACACTGATGCTCCAATTTTGGAATCTACTGTGTAAGAAAAGTGAAGATACACAGTAAACGCCTTAGTCTGAAATTTATCAACCTTACAAGTATCCACATGTCTATCATCATTCATCCAATAATCACAAGTATTTGTAATTCAAACAAATTGACAACTAAACCCAATGAAGCCTTTAGTATACAACAAATTTGTCCAATGTTTCCACTTACAAAGCTAATAAAATAATTCTCGCAAAAGATTAAAAGCGACTCAAAAGCGTATTACATTTATAATTGAATATCTGTCTTCACTCATCGTCGGCCTAGCACAATTATTGACCCTGCAAGAAAATAAGTTCAGGGCTAAATAAACAATTATGCTTTAAATACAAATTTTTTACGCGCAATACAGTAAGTCCCAGCAATAACACTCATCCGAGGCATACCTCAATAATGACATCGAACAGTGTGTTCTTCTGCATGAAAAGCGCGTTCGACGCACCGATGACAAATCCCTTGACATCGACGTCGCTGAGAATGTCATAGAGATGAAGTGAGATGTACGGATGGCATATCATTCCCTGAAAAAAAACAACGCAAAGGGCTACCAACATTAAAATATACAAACATTATATTCATGAGTATCATTTAATAAAGCATTATACAATTCAAACATGGCGCAAAAAATTTATGCAATTTAAACAATAATAATGTGGTCCAACTCCACGCACCATCTTATTCTGTTCCATTTTAGTCTTCCTCAATCCGGCTCATATTCAAAAGTGCAAAATGAAGCTTACACTAATAAAATACTTATTGACAGTAAAAGAAAAGAACAGCTCAATTTTATCACAGCAAATTAAACTTGCAAATAATTGATGATATTTGAATAACTAATCTAAAATTGTTTAACACAAGTTGCCCCCCCTCTTCCCTCCCCCTCTTCCCTCCCCAGGCACATGTAAGCTTGTACGCAAAATCACACACGCTTATTACATGAAATAGTCAATAGGTTACAATAACCTGCCCACGCTACAACTACTCCCAGAAGTGAAGAAGTGATACTTCTCTTACCTAACTTCACCCCTCATGCAACCCCTCCCCCCCCCCATCTCTGCTCTTTCTCTGCATGTTTACTTCAATAGTAGCCTATCATAATCCATGCTCAAAGAAACGCACTAGTCTCATGATCCATCCAATGAACTATATCGCAGCAATGTATTGTTACTTATTACTGATGACTATAGTGCATATAAGATTAGATTTAAAATAACGCCGACATATTTATGTATGTCGCATAGCTATAGCCGCATAGTGTAGTGACGTAATAATACATCACACCAAGCTGAACAGGGTAATATATAAAAAAACAGTAACCAATTGGACAAAATACACTTGATTAGTCCACCCTTACCCGAGTGAAGATGGCAAGAGGAAATCCAAACTCATCTTGATCTAGAGTCGAAGCTGGCACGGGTTCGGCAGGCTGACCTTTAACCTTGCCATCCAGGCTGTCGTGCGACGGACTCATCGCGAGGCTCTTCTGGCTCCCCAACACGTCACCCTCCAACACCGCCGTCTTCACATCACCATTAGAATCTATCGACTCTCCCTTCACCAATGACGTCGGTGATTTCTGACCGTCAGACGACGGAGACTTATCTTCCGTAGCCTCGACGGCCACCTCGTCGTCAATACTTCGACTGCCTCGACCACTCCAGAGCCCGGAGAAGAGTTTATTCTTTAGATTACCCACGACACCGGTCTTGCTCGTCGCTTCGTTAGAGCCGACTGAAAGCTCAGAGGTTCGTGAGCTGAGGCTCGCGCGGTCGAACAAGTCGCTCGTTCGCGCAGATATGGCCTGTTGAAGGCTGCCCGTGATTCCTCCGGGCGAATCCTTCTGAGCACCGGCAGGATGTTTGGCTGACCCGGCATCGTCCAGAGCCTCATTGATCTCAAGCAAGAGATTGTCGACCTCCCAATCAAAGTAGTCATCACGTTCGAGCATCTCTTCGTCTGCCGCGTTCGCTGGCGCTTCAGCAGTCGTTACGCCATCTTCACCTTAACACAATATTCATATAATAGTTATTAATCACCATGACATAGAAGTTATCAACTAAACAAAACAGTGAACTAGAAAGATAATTAGTTACACCTTGAAATACCATTCCATTGTTAGAACATTTGCACAAAAACAGTACAAAACATACAAACAGTCTAATGTAGCAGAAAGCACTAATAAATCCGTAAAAAAGTTAGCTGCAATGAAATAATCTTAATGTCTAAATCGATTACAATTTTACATCACAGTTGAAATCACATACACCATCATATCCATACCTGAAACTTCTGGTGCTTCACTTGACCTTGTAGACGACGACTTATCCGATGAAAGTCGATCGTTTGTAGAAGTCTCAATAGTAGCAGGGTCCCGTACATTGTGCACAGTCAATTCCTCAGCTAGATGTCCTGTGTTAGGAAGTTCCCCTTCACTCACAGCACCCTTATAATTACCACCTTCCTTATCGCACGCTTTCTCCCCGTCTTCAACATCCCCATGCAGCACCGTTCCCGTATCTCCACCGGCTACATCGTCATGACTACCGTTTGAGTTCCCTACACGTTCACAAACGTCCGACGCTTCGCAGTGAGCAACGTTATGAACCGTAGCAATGTTAGAGCCTGCGTCACTGACGCTACTAGACTCTACGTCCAGCTCAAAGTCTTTCGCACCATCGTCACACCGACCGGTAGTGCTGTCACCGTTACCTTGAGGAACAAGATCAGTACCGGCTACCAACATTGCATTCTCGCAACCGGCTACAGAAGTTGCATTCTCGTACGACGGTTCTTGACTTGTGAGAAAACTTTTCGCTCGGCTGGATCCAAAAATCGCATCACCGCTTTGTAAAGCCGCATCGATGTTGTGATCGCCATGCGAGATCTTGTCGGATTCTGGACCGTTGGTCACAGGGTCCAACGTCGGCTTGTTTGTCTCACAACTATCACCATTCACAGCTTCTGTAACAACTGTCTCATTTGCACCACCATGCACAGCTGCACCACTGTGCACCACTGCACCACCATGCACCGCTGCAGGACCATCCTCCCCAACAACTAGGGACTGAGAAGATTCCTCAGCTGACTTTCCGTCAGCAACCACTTCTTGTTGAACATTGCTGCCCGCAGATTTCTTGAAGTTAATCGCCACGTAATCATCGGAACTTTCCCCGACCTTGACCGGTGTGAAAGTAGGAGACAGAGGTCGCGAGTGTGAATGTGTCAACGCTTCGGCCAACCCGCGTTCCAACATTCCTAGTGTACAAATATGAACAGTACGCACTTCAATGTATGAACTCACAAGTTCTACTGCTTCAAGTTCAGCAGCATTTTGACATGCACTTTTTCTTTACTTCACATTCAAAACAAAAAGTGTCTCGTCATTAAAACAATAGCGTTCATCTTACGTCTTCATTTCCAAAAAGCAAATTATTGTTATGATATAATTATGCTTATCAATGGAGATAAATAAAATAATGTACTAGAATGCATATAAAATTAGATGAGCTTGAAGATCAGCTTCAAAGTTAATAGAGAAATTAATTCCACCCAAATCGCACTGAAATTGATTGAAAGTAAGAAAATGCAGATACTACAGATCTGACATTCTACACAACACAGACAACTAACATCATTCACCAAATTCAATAAGACCAAATAACAGAATGAACAGTATTGTACAAATTTATAAGCTACAAAAATAAAACTTACATTTAAGAAACCACAAAAATACACCACTCACAATTCAATAAAGTACAAAATACACTTATCTACTAATAACAACTATCTGCAATGTAATTATTGCCATTATTAATTAACAATAAATATAATAAAAGGCTGGCCAAATCTGTCAGATCAGCTTAACTAGCAGGCTCTTGACCTGACAAGCTGGCTAGACCTGGCAAGCTGGCTTGACTGGCAAGCTGGCTAGACCTGGCAAGCTGGCTTAACCTGACAAGCTGGCTAGACCTGGCAAGCTGGCTAGACCTGACTAGGCTAGGTTGAGTACCTGGAAAGAGAGAGATGATCGTGAGAAGAGACGTGCAGATAGGTTTCACCGGAGACGAATAGAACAGAATCTGTAGATCACACATAGACAGAGTTATTACACAACTCACACGGCACAATGAACATGAACAACAGTAACATGGTCAGCAGCGTCAGACAGAGAGAGGAATTCATTCGATACGTAAATATCGATTCAAGTCGATACAAGGAATAGTAGAAAACCTGAAACAGTAATACAAGGAAGTTTACAATCAAACAATTTCTCAACATAAGCATTAACATAGCAAACAGTAAACTAAACGATTCACTGAAAATTTAAACTAACAGTTCATTGTGAACCCATCGCTTCAAATCTAAACTATCTGCACTACTATTCGTTGCACACATCAGACTTAACACACTCATCATCTTCTTACATTCTGGTGGTTTCTGGCAAGCATTTGCGTGACGCCATCAACTTTGGTCTTAAAAATAAAAATTTGATTTATATTAAAACTTTAAAGAAAATTAAACCAACTCAAAGTGTCTCAACCATCTTAGCTAGAGAACGTTAGAAACAACTAGAAAATTCTACGAAATGATTGAAGGAATGAAAATTGTACCCAAGAGATCAACAATCGGTCTATGACAAGAATATGAAGCTAAATACCCTTCGCTCGAGCAGCATGAGCTTGAATAGGATGAGGATCTTGTGTTGAAACTGTTGCAACAACTGTCTGCACGACAAACCTGTGCACAACACATTCACACGTGTAGTGCACCAGTCTATCATGTGCACAACATATATGTGCACAGAGCATACACATGTTGCGCAAGGACAGAGCTGTGCACACCTTCATACATGTTCACTCGATCATTTCCCACACACACACAAACACAATTGATAATTGCACAGCAATTAGTTTCTTTAGTCGAATATTTATAAACCGACAAAATTAGGACAATGATTAGTGCAGGAATCTGTTTTACCTTGTTTTACCTTAGTGCAGGAAAAGTAGAGCAAGTGAATATTAATATGACAATTTTGATATACATAATATCACTAGACCGCTTAAAGTGGAGAGAGATTACACAACACAATTATCAACACAAATTAAAAATCTCTAATCGATGCGAACAACCTGTACAACGGTGCTTACACAGTACACACATGATGCAAGAAAGAAATAGATAGAAGTTTGAAGCAAGAAAGAAATAGAAGTTTGATGCAAGAAAGAAATAGAAGGAAGAAGTTTTACCTAGAAACACCTGTGAATCCTGTAGAGTGAACTCGGCCAAGGACAGGTTGAGCGTGATGAAAGTATCCTTCAACAATTCCACCTGACTGAAGTCTCTGCCCTTAAAGTAAGCGTGAGTAATCATCTCCAGCTTCGCTTGAATCAGTCCAAATGCCGGCTGAAACAAAATATCAACACTTAATTATTATTGATGTTAAAATATAGCCATTAATGAACATTTATATTCCGTTTAAAATCTTTTCCAATTATATTATAACCACCGCACATAGATTACATCAAAGTTACATGTCATAAAACAACAATGCTCAAATACGTCACAATAAATGCAACGACTAAATAAATGAATTTCAGACAGATTTCACTGGGCTTTTGTCAATTGACAAAATGTAGAGCATAATTATAAATGCAGGCATTACACATGTATATAAACAACATAATGTAGTCTCCAACAACTTATTATGTACAAATTACAACTTTTTTCTACTTGCACGATCTAACCTGACCTGTATATATTTCAAATATATAAAAAATCCTTCAAACCCCCCTCCCCTTCCACCCCGACAAGGTAAAACAGATGCCACATGTTGATACTGATGACCAATATTTTTAATTCTTACTTGCATTTGAAACACAGTTTTAGGAATGATTTCAATACTTTCCTTAACAATTTTAACAAGCAGTTAAAAAATTGACAAAATCCTAAAGTTTCATCTACAATATAGCAGCAGCACCAATGGTAGGTAGGTCAATCACGCGAAGAACAAGTAGAAGAACTGTGTAGAAACAAGTCAGGATTACCTAACCAGCAGATGTTTCAACACAAAAGTTACACACAACACACTTGAGATGAATTACTAACGTCAACAAATGTGGCAAACAAGTAAACAATAGCAACGCACCATTCGACTAAGAACGCACACACTTTTCTGCACGGTGTTCCTCGTCACGTCTGTTCCCCTATTCAACAGTTCCTTGTAACGCACAAACATACAGAAATACATCTAGACAGGCATACACAAACATAAAGACAAACACAGACAAACATACAAACAAAATAGAGAGACATGCACAAACATACTGACAGGCAAAGACAGACATACAGATAGACAGACATACACATACATACAGACAGACAGACAGTATTGTTGACAGATCAAACACAAACAGTCGCTTACCCAGCACATGAAGCACTTGACAAATAACGAGTAGTTAAACATGTCGAGAGATAAAAGTGCTGCTGAAAGTTCGAGTGCGGTGAATAGATAAGGATACCAGACAGGATGCCATCAATAAATGATGACTTGTTTACATGAAAAAGAAAGATCAATCGTGATAACTGGATTACTGCAAACCAGTCTTGTACTAAATGAAAGACACAAAGAAATGAATACGATTAGAAAGCAGATAAGAGTAAAGCAAAAAAATGTACATCCTAGTCCGTTACTTGAAGAAAACAATAAATCTGGATGGATAATGACAATAATTCTTCTACAGGACTTACAGCATAAGCCCATCGTAATATTAATGAAATAAATATATCATAAAAATCTGTTACAATAACTATTTCAATCTTCCTAAAAATAAAAAATTACGTTAATGTTGTTTATGATGATGACAATGATGATGGCTTGACCGAATAGGTCAGTCGTTAGCGTTCACGCCTCGCAGTGAAGACGTAGAGGGTTCGCCTCCCTGCAACGACTGATTGTGTTCAGTAGCAAACCTTGGCAAATTGTTAACAATTCATTGCCTGTACGGGAAGGACCTTTGACCGCCCACCCGTACTCATCTGGCCTATTGGATCGGTGCTAAAAGTCATATGAATGCGTTGCAATAAGTAAGACAAATAACCATCGCCATTGTCTTCAGACAGAGCACTATCATCATCATCATCATCATCATCAAAATCAATGATGATGATGATGAAAATCATTAACAGCTCAACAATTACATGAAGTTGATATTAACGACTATGATTCCGAAAGTAGTTACCGTCGAGTCCATTTGTCGGTAGCAAGAAACGCCATAGACCGTAGAACCTGCTTCTTCTCTTGACGGCAAATGGAAAAATATGGTGTCTACAATGAATATTTAAAAATTAATAAACATGATGCTCATATTACTAAGTACGTTATTTAGTGATATTGAATGAATTAAATGAATACAAATATAATTTTCATGTATATAATGTTCACTCAAGAGCATAACATACAATCATATTATTCCAGTTCTGCATGATTTAAATGCCAGCAAAATGCATTCATTGTACTACAATCACAGTTATACTTGGCTTATAGAATTGATTTCAAGCTAGCTGGTACTGTAAGACAATACAAAGCATTATTTTTAAATAATCTTTTTTTTTCATTTTATATTTAAACTGATAATGAATATCAGTTAAATTTAATAAAAATTCTCTAATAAATACATTAGAAACCGCTCTGCATAATTCTCAACACATTGTTCTATTTTCTACTATTATTATTAACAAAAAGCCATTCTTTAAAAATTGAGCGCCGCAATAAGCTAAATCTCACTCCTAGTACACGTACAATAGCCTGTGTCGTCATGACACAAAACTTTTACAATAAAGAAGCACATGTGAGGGTTTGTTCACTATCTCATGTAGTTTTCAAAAATGACAACTAAAATTTTTTATCTGTCCAGAAAGTGTTCCCTAATCTAAGCCATAGTTTACGAAAATAGACTAATCAAACAATATTATTCCAGCACAGATACCGTCACTTACAGTACAGTTGTAAACAATA
>JAQFYQ010000726.1:0-15577 GCA_034694885.1 Buchholzia appendiculata | reverse complement strand
GGAAGGACCTTTGGCCGCCCACCCGTGCTCATCTGGCCTAGTGGATCGGTGGTTAAGTCATGCGTAGTAATACGTGAAACAAATAGCAATCGCCAGGACCTGTCTTCGGACAGAGCACTATGATCAACATCATCATCAATATTGGTTTCAGTTTCTACAGGATTCTATGATAATCCATATCTGTATTACAATACGTTATTGATACAAATAATAATTTTAATTCAGCTCAGTTAAATGCCACTCAAAAATAACTCACAAAAACAATCCCAGTCATTAGACAGTATGTATGTCAACAATGTATACAGATGAAATAAATGAAACTGTTCAGTAAATATCGCATTTCAAAATATTAGGTCTTTAGGTCTACATTTGCGTTTCTAAAGCAGCACCACTGTTAACAGCACCACCGTTATTAGAGCTCATCTTTCGGTCAGGGAGACCATTGTCTGCAGACATTTCCTTTGAGCCATCAATTCCATTCCCAGCCGATGAAACTTTTCTATCCTTACTCTGATGAACGTATGGCTGAGATGAACGTCGCTTTAGCTTTAAAAATAAAACAGATATTAAAAATAAATGTGATTCAAATATGCACTAGTTAACACGAATTAATGATATCATTATCACATGTTTTAATTGCAATCGGTCAATAAACTTTAAGAAATTAGATTTCACTGTGCATTTAGAAGAACTTAAACACGTCGGACGATTAAACATTCATACATAACAACAAATATTTTTAACATCAACTTCGCACTGTGTTTAGCTGGTTGTAAACATTTGTATAATACGTGATTTTAACCGTCAGTAAATGTCTATTTCACACAATAATGCTTTGTTAACTGTACAACACAGTAATTTTACAACCCGTCATAATACACACACATTTCACAATATTTGTGTAAAATTTAATTTTGTTCGTCACAAGAAGTGTATTTCAGCCCGAGTTGTGAGGAAACTAAACCGAATATCAGATCTTGTTAAGCAAATACAATCAAGCAATGCCTTTTAACATTTGTCGAAAATACAATAAAAATTAAGCAGGCCTACATGTCAACCGATTCCTTTATTTAATTAAAGTTTTACTTTCAGCGGTTAAAAACTTCTTTGCATGCAATTTAATTTAATTAAATGTAAAGAAAGTTGCTTCAAAATTTTAGTCCATTACTTACTACTGTAATCCAGTTGATTAAGTACTGTACAGAAATATTCTGATTAGATTATTGCACAGACAGAGATCATACCTTTCTATTTTGCCTTATTCTTCTGATCACATACTCGAACAGCCCAACCGTGACGGCCAGAATTGCTCCCATCCCGAGCAGCAAGAACACTCCGGCAACGTTGAACATCTTTAACTCAGTGTTGTCTTTAGCCGCTTCGGAATCCTTGTAATCCTCACACGAACCAGTCTCCCACCACCTACAAATATCAGGATAAAATACAAATTAAGAATCTAAACAGTACATTATATACTTATAAAACTAACTGTTAGAGTGTAGAAATATCAAATTCACGAACTATCGTGCAGTCTCCTACAATTTTGAAAAGTAAAAAAATAAAGAAGATACAAATTATCATAATATTATTATAAAAATATTAAGAAATTTTATGGTGCAAAATTAAGTGCAATAGAATTTGTGGGACATGATGCAAAAACATATAATATTTTTATTATTGAAAGTTGAATTATAACTATAGCAATCTGATCTGTAGATTCTACATCACTATGACTTTATCTCAATGAATACCGAGTATTCACATATAGTTCAAATTGTAAATTTTAAAAACATGATTCCAAGTTCCAACTAACTTGTCTTCCAGCTTCTTGATGAACCCAGATTCGCTGAGCTGAAGGATGACCTTGGACAACGGTTCCCTGTACGGCGCATTGTCCGGCACACCGATCCCGTATCCTTTCTCATCGAACGATTCCCCGGTCTCTATAACGTCACAATCATGATTTGCGATGTGCCGATTGATCGGTGCGTCCCAGATGAAAGCGTAATCACCTTTCTTCGCGCGTTCTATTCCCTCTGCCGTATTACTGACCAGAGTGTCGTGCAGCTGCATCGCAGCCCACATCTTCTTCATCACATCCAACTCCGAGTTCTTGAACATCGACATGGCGTACGTGTTCCTCACCGTCCCGTACTTGATGGTCGTCTGGGACGCGAGATCGCTGATCGAATCGATCTCCGTATCGATCTTGCTGATCGTCAAGAAAGCGGCAAGATTAGCCGTGTATGAGGAGATGATGATCAGCCCGAAGAACCACCAAGCACTGGTGAGCAGGCGCGCCGAGAGGGTCCTCGGGACCTGCTCCGTGCCGCCCCCGACAAGGGACCCGTAGATGAACCAGAAGCTTTCCTGGACGTCAAACGTTCCGGGTCCACTTGGATCATCCGGATTGTTCGGGTTGAAATAGTCTAGAAAGTAGAGAAGGATACTGACAGCCAGTAGGCTGAAGACTATGGCGATCCAGACGTAGCCGGAGAGAGGAGAGAGGAACTGGAAGATAGTCGACCGCTCTTCAGGTTTCTTCATTAGCAAGTTGAACATCTTCATTTTGAACGGTTTAGAGAAGTCAATGGCTTCCAACCGACTAGATGTTATCGATATGGCGCCCAAGCACATAGCGGCGTTCTGTTGAACAATTCAGAGAAGAAAAACTTTAGAAAAGCTTTAACATTAACATTGAACATAAACATTGTACATTAATGCATGTAACTTTAACAAACCCATTATAGTCTTTAATTCGTCTTCAATCAAGACAGTATACTGTAAAAACAAATACCACATAACTAAGCACAAATTAAAATTTAAAAGGAACACTTGAAATGAAAGATATACAGTAAGCAAATACAATCGGAATCGAAAGAGATTGACAAAAAACATAAATATTTTATTTTCAAGAAATGTAGGCTATTGTTTCACTTGCATTTTACAAGTGTAATATAGACTAAAGCTGTGAAAAAACTTATTGTTTATTTAATTGCATCGTTACATGAAGTAAAATACGTCTAAAGCTAAATGATTGCTATACTTGTCATCTATGCTGATATGGAAACATCTAAGCAAACAGCTAATGAGGATGACGATGATCATGCTAAGAATGACAATGCCAATAATGATTCTGCAACGTATTTATCTAAGAAGTAGCAAGGACCAGCCTAGGCTGCCTGACTTCAATGCAAGTCTAATTAATGAAAGACAAACCCCTTCTATGATTTCCTGTATCATGCCGTTCCATTGCTTAGTTGCGTTCAGTGAACCGTAGTTCCCGTCCGGTGATTCGTACAGTTCATACCGGAAGTGAAGGACGTGAGAAATTTCCCTTATGAGGTCAATAAGAAAACCTTCGTACCGGTCGTTGCCGGTTCGATTCTCATAATCCGGAGCATATTGGACAAAAGGTGCATCCTACAAGAAAATTCAAGACGCTGATTATTGTTTTAGTTAAACTATAAACTATGAATGTTATAATATATAAAGGTGTCTTATTTTAAAAATCTAATTTATCTTGCATAATGCACGATTTTGATCGATTTATGTAAGAAACAACATTCTCCTGCCACAAAAATTCACCAACGATATGCGGAATTTTATTTCATACTTTTCACAGAGTTATTTGTTCCCAGTTGCACTAGGAACAGGACAGACTCTGCTCTTCAAAAACAAAACGACATCGATGTATATCTAAATTGTTTTAATCAACTAACAGTTTATATTTTTCATTTTTACCACAGACAATTAATTGTAAGATACTTCACAGAAAACATTTGCTTAAACTTTATGCGAGTTCAGACAGTGTCCGAGTTATGGGTCAAGACCTCGGGGAGGAAGTCGACACATTTTGGCTAATTATTTTCGTTCAAAGAAATTTTGTGAATTTTTGTAAGGTTTTCAGGACCGACCCACCCAGAAAAATAACGAGCTAGTTAGCTTGTTAACTGCTACTTCATTTCGAAAACGAAATGAAGTAGAAGTCAATATCTGATCCATGAAGTTCACTGACCCCCCCCCCCCCAACCAATTCGAACTAGAAGTAGGCCTAAAGATTAATGATTCGATAACTCACGATGAGTGTGACAATGCGGTTCACACCTCTCTGTAGAAGTTTATGAGAAACTCTGCCTGCATGCTTCGTGTGCTGAGTGATGAGCAGTCTGTCAGTGAGATTATCTCGGTTCTCCTTCCACTGGCCGATCTGTACCATATCAAGAATCCAGTATTCAGTTTTTAAACAGAACAATCGATATTACTCTGATAGTTGCTTATCGTTTGTTATCCCTCTTTCTGCCGAAAGTTCTGGACTCCGAGCTTAGTTCAACTGCTGTCAGATGTAATCCGGTCTGCACCGGTCTCATTAATGCTTGAGCGCAAAATTCAGGGAAGCTTGGAATACATATCGTCCTCACCTTCTATATTATTTATTGGTATAAATAATATTATTAAATGAAATAAAAACATTATTAATGAACATTAATATTATTATCAGTAGTAAATAATATTTATAAATAATTAATAATCTATAGAATAATATCTAATTAATTAATGGCAGTCGGATTCCATTTCAAACAAAAAAGGCCTTCCTGGATTTTTCTAAATAAAACTCTTAATTAAATAATTATATTCAAAACGAGGTTTTGAGCAATTCTTTATCAAGTGAAATATCGAGTTCAGTCATGATTTAACCTCTTCAAGCCCATTGGAGGATAGAGACAGAACCTTCAACGTTGTATTGACTCGAATATTTGAAGAATCATATGTCACATATCCTGCTTGCGCCACTTCCTGACAAAAATAAGCAAAATAGGCAAGTTTAAAGAGGTTATTGCAGTTGAAAGAAGATATCCTTGAAATATAACAAAGAATCATAGAATAAAAATATTGTATATAGTTGTGATAAACATATCAGCGCACAACGGACGTGCTGTAGATGTAACGCACTCGCCAACGATCACCGAGATCCGGAGTTCGAAACTCAATTCGTGCTTTGTTGGTGTTGTCGTGTGCCATTGTGACTCGGGATACCTTTTAATCGGTATTCATTCGGCTAGTTTGAGTCCAAACACCTCTTATCAGCCTAGATGTCCTCTGAACTTTTGCCCAAGTATGCAAGACTCAATTGCACTGCACGCTAGCTACTTGGCCACGCAGCTGGCCCAGTGCTTTGTTTAATCTATAGTTCTGAAAACGTATTCAGTTTTGACATTCCAAAAAGAATGTGCCAAATTAATTGGATGGACTTTTGTAAACCATTCAACAATCGTAACCTAGCTGCACAGAAAAGCAATGGGAAACCACCTGCTACTGTCCCTGTTATGGATTGTTAGAATTGTGTTTTTTGGTCAATCAATTTAAGGGCAAGAAATCGTAACAACTCCAAACAGCAGTTACTAAGAATAATTCAGAACGGTGCCGCAGATAAATATCGTTTAGAGAAGTAAGATCAAATTTAATTTCATCGTATTAACGAAATACTTTCTTAATTTAATCTGTGTTAAAATTATTACATATCAAGGCTACTAAAAAAAGGCACACGCGTGAGACGTAACAAGAACAAGCGTGGTGTAACGCTGTATCTGCTGTATCAAAGTTATGTCCAATTATATTAAATAACTGTCAATAAGTAGGTACGCACCTTTTTCTCATAAACATTTAATTTATTCTTGATAATTTTACTTTTAGTTTTGCTATTCTTATCATTTATTATATTTTTCACATTTATACTTCTGCATACCTGATTCTGTTCTAAATATAGAAATGTACCAGTTTTAAGGCGTCGATAAGTTTCTGAGCCTTGAGACCGGTGCAGACCGGATTACATCTGACGGCAGTTGAACTAAGCTCGGAGTCCAGAACCTTCGGCAGGGAGAGGGATAACAAACGATAAGTATCCAGCACAGCAGAAATCGTCTCTCCACTGTTCAGTCCAATGTTCGAGGCGGCATTTATTCTTTCTATCGTATCCGGGGCTCCGGAGACTCCATGTAGCTGGAGAGAAGCGTTAGGACGCAGCGATGCATAGCTTTGACCCCAGAACGAAGGGAGTTCGAACGTCGTGAAGTTCACCTCGGTGAATGAGACCGCCTCCAAGTCAGTAGCAGACGCGCTCTGGGGAAATAAAAGCGTCATATTATAGGTGAAACTGTAACAAAAATTCTAAACCACTGACAAATATTCATAAAAAACTAAAACCTAATGTAGCATATGGTATAAATATTTTTCTTCTTACAAACGTCGGTCGTGACATGATTGCGCTAATCATGTCACTGACATTCCGAGGCTCAATTAGTCTTTCCAATCGGCTACTGGTGGTACTTGTCCCACCACCCCTCTGTGAAATTCGATGCTGATGACAGCATGCAATATCTGCACGTAGCATTTAAAAGAAACCTGTGCATTAATGTCCACAACTTACATTAATACGCTTTTTGACATCTTTTATGAGTTAGGGAGTTTTTCTGAAGTAAATGGGATGCCAATTTGTTTCATCGATACACTACTGCTCGCTTATATAGTCAGCTACAAGAGTTGGATTTCTAGGAATACAATGCACTCCAATTAGTTCTAGAAGTTGTATATCTTATTGCAGGATTGGTTGCGTGCGTTGCACTCAGTTCCTGGCTTGGCTGACATGACTACAGGCCGTAACACAGATGTAACACTTCCCTCGTCGACCGGCAGGCAATAGATAGCTCCAACACTGTTTATTATCACGCAGATAACGATTGATAGAACAATTACTGTAAACGTTCAACTGTACCGGGGATATGGGGAGAGAAAATATTCTATTGTATAATAACTTCAACAACATCACAAAGAACGTCAGTACTCAGCGTGAAGGAAAGAAAGCAGTTATCATATCACTGCTTTCGTGATATAATTTAAATATATATATATATATATATATATATATATATATCAGTTAAATAAATTGTTTATGTAAACAATCATGGTGATGATTATTATCAATGTTAAACGGCAATATCACTTTAACCAAAATAAGTTAGGAATGTAAACTGCTAATAGCTTGAAATATTTACAACAGTTTAACATTAAAATAATGTGCAGATGAAGAAACCCAATGGCAAGACACTCAATAAAGACACCCAATGGCGGCACACACACTGTGATACTTACCAAGCTGACATATAACCACGAGTGCCGGTCTGTCAGCATAGTCAAGCGAAGTGCCTGTTAACATGACAAAATAAAGATTCATTAAAATAATTATTCAGTTAAATTTGTAAGTCGACGCCATACGCTCTCTTATAAAGTATTTCAGTATTAGTAATTATAAACAATATGAGTAGACTAACAGGCTACACAGCATTAACTCAAACTAGGGTATTGCAGGGTATTGCAGGGAATTGCAGGGTTTCTTGCTGTAACAGAGAACAGAACGACGAAGATGAATGATTTGAACCTTCATCCAAAGATTTGATGCAGATTTTGCCACGTTTAAGTTATTAGCGATAAAATACTTCATTCATTTTGTGATATTATGCCATATGTGGTGTTTAGTTCGAATATCATATCAAATAATCTTACTGGTGCTACCGTGCATTCGAACCACATTTCCAAGTACGAATATGTAATTCTCGTATGCAATTGAGTTTTTCTCGCATGTAATGGTAACTTGACTGCATATAATTGCTGTTAGTGGAAGAATTTTTACTTGGAGAGGGGGGGGGGCGTTTGACTGACAGGATGGGGAATTTTTCCAATTTTGTTGTTCTTGCGAGAGGAAGGAAGTTTTTGCATCTACACAATTTTCTGTAAAATATTTGAGGGCATGGCTTCCCAAGCCCCTGACGCGCATCGCCAATATAAATTGGCCAAGTGATTTCTATTAATTAATACATTGCATTTAATTTACAATTAACCAATTTAATCACACACGTTTTGAATCTTAAATAAACATATTTATTATTCATTGTCCGAACCAAGCTCCATGACGCCCTTACCGCCTGCAGAAGTTGAGTAAAACGCTGCGGTTGACACGTCACGATGAGATGAGAGATATCAAGTTCTCTTATCCTCATCAGCTGCTGCAGAAACCCCGCCCCATTTCCATCGTCGCCGTCCAGAGGCCACGCCCCCACCACTGATCCAGGCTTAATCTTACGAGCCACACTAAGTCCTGAAGGACACAAAATACAAATCGTTCATATAGGTCAATAATACGATCGCCAATCCCGGTTTTACAAGATTGGTTTAGATCCTACGTCTTCTCATTAATTTCTGTCATCTACCTATTCTGATTCACACTTTTCACGGAAGGGAACGCTCGCGGTTTCAGTTTTCTTCACCCGTCAGCATTAACGGTCCAACTTCTTGTCTTCCTCGATCTGCCCTTTGTGTTTCCTCTTACATGGTAAAATTATTCAACTAATATAATCAGAATATTTTAAAATAATTCTTAAAATAATCGTAATAAAGCATAATATAAGAACAATAAAAAAGGAGTTTTAGTTCCTACTCTTTGAAAACAATTGCATAACTGAAATGATCATTTTTAGCTATCGCTTGATTCCTGACTTGGTTATTTATACAGTTGTATGGACAGATAATCTCTAACTTTGTACTTTTCTAAATATCTTAGTTAAGTATTTTGCACTTTATTATTGTTCCTGTAATAATAAAGTCATTTATCGTAGAACGATAATAAAATATTTTAAAATTATTCAAATAGAATAATACTACTGTTCATAAAAGTGTAATACAAACCTTGCAGAGAGTCATAGAGAAGCGCCGTTTGGTCCCAGGAGAAGAGAGATGCCACGTCGGCTGCGGCTTTGTGCACCGTGTCGCAAGGCGGAAGTAGATACAAAACTTTCTCCACGTCCGCTGATGACGTCATTCTACTGACGTCATTTGGCAGACAGTCGACCACGAGGTAGGCGATATGTTCCTCGGCCGTCACTAGTTTTAGAATTGGATCGTACGATCCAATGACGACGCTTATTGACGATTCTTGAAGAGCTCTTGTTGCTACACATCAATCAATAACAATTAGATATTATATTACATCAAAGTTCAAGCAATCCACACATTGTCTTGCGAGTGAGAATTGAATTCAGTTGAAGTCAACGTGAAAGGTTTTAAAAACGGAAAGATTAATATTTTAGAGCAAAGGCAAACAAGCTGTAGGTGGAATATTAAGCCTTAATAAAATTAACATTGCAACAAGAGTTTAATAAATTTAACATAACGTTTTTGGAATCACTATGTCTATTTTTTCTGAAACCAAAACAACCAAATTAATTAATATTTGAAAACTAATATTTATTTGATATCAAAATGATAATCATGCACTACATATTTTACGATCAATTAAACACTATAACGAGTCAGAAATAACGTTCACACAAAATGTCAGACTTTCACCTCTTCTGATTCCGTCCAGAGATGCCGGATAAGTTTCATGGAGAAGTTTGTAAGTAACCTTGACCTTTTTACCATCTCTGAGACTCGCTGTCGAGTTGAAGAATTGCTCCCACAGCTGAGTGGTAGCACTGGTCCATGATGACGTCACAGACTGAGGTGAGTAGATACCTGCAGGCGAGAAAGAGGACATCAATTAGTTGCGTCACGGGAAAGGTATACTTTGAAAAAAAGATTATAGTTTACAGATTAGTTACAGTCAGCCAGTTACAAGCGCAACCATATCCAAACGAATAACGTCTAATTCATAACCACAAGTTTTAACAGGCACGTATATTGCGAGGCATCGTTTTGAATTAGGGCCGTATTTAAGACGGGGGGGGGGTCGGATTCAAACCCCCCCGAAAAATGTCTTTTCTTAAAATTGATAATGCAGTGTAGAAAGTGTAGATGCAGTGTAGTGTAGAAAGTTTTTAAAAAGGTCGTCACAAATTTTTGACTTCCCAAACCCTCTCTGAAATGAAATTCTGGCTACGGCCCTGGTTTGAATTCTACAATCACACGTACAGTTGGTTCGACACTAAAAATCTCATTTCTTGGGTGTTGATTAAGTTGGATGTCGTGGACGTGGGTTTGTTTGGAAACGAATTGTGTGACAACATTTTTGCCATGATATCCTAAGCTATCTGGATTATCGCAGACTCAAGCATTAAGTATATACAGCTGGCTTCCAGGAATCTAGAAACTGACATAGTCGAAAACAATATAATCAAAATATATACGATCGACACAAAATTTATTTTACAAATACGAGGCCAACGTTTTGGAAATTTTGTAGGAGGAATCCTCTATTTTTCATCATATCCTCCTCTAACTAACTGTTCTAAATTGGCATGTGTTGACACTAAAAAAAACACAATGTAGAATTAGTTGGCCAAAATGTTTCCACTGTTTCAATCAATACTGTCGCCCTTGCACAGTATTTTCGTAATTTGCTAAATAATGCGACACACAGCTCATGACTCAAAACATGATTCAGCATGGCTTGGGGGAAGTTGGGGTTGAATAGCTGCAATCAGCAATATCGTATTCACCAAACTAGCATAGATCTCGAGGTTAATAAATATCATCTAGAAAAATACCTAAAGGTTGATCATCAAATAACGTTCTGCTCAAAAGGCGGAAATAAGCAAGCAAGAAAATGCGGTCACGATAATAAACTCCAGATATTACTGTATGATTTTCTGCACGATGAAGTCATGCCCTTTAGCAGTTCAGAACTTCTCGTCACAAGGTTTTTATCATATTTCAATGATTCAAACTTCAAAGGAATCTGTGAAAACTTATGCCTTAATTTGGTTGACAGTTATGCCTATTAAAAAAACAAACCACACGTCACTGCGGTAAATATGATACACAGCTTGAACGGCAAACGCGTTTTTATCTAAAGTAGGCCTCAAATACTCACAAAGTAAGCCTGTAGCGTGTAGAGACCGTGAAGTTCCCCATAACGAATGTAGGACTATTATAGGCTGCACCAGACATTTTTGACTTGGAGAGGGGGCTTGAAAATATCCGATGAGCGGCTGGGGGGGGGGTGGTAGCGGCGCAAAGAAAGAATTTTTGATGGGCGATGGGGGCAGCGGCGCACAATTAAAAAATTTAAAAACTGCAAGGGGGCTAAGCCCCCAAGACCCTGATACGCGCCGCCTACATGCAGGACTACTATGCTTCGTCAGCAAGATGTCCTGTCCTTTTAGGACAGGATAAGCCCATGTATCTCCTGTACAGGATAAGCCCATGTATATCCTGTACGATAATGGCCGAGCCACACAGTGACACCGGGCCAAACAAACTCTTGGAAAGTACACAAATTGTTGAGTCGGCGAATCATTTACACGCAATATGTAGTAGCTCAAATATATACTTGCAAAATGGAAGTGAGAGAACGTGAGAGTTAAGGATAAGCACATAGATTAGAAAGAAACAGATACAGAGACAGAGAAAGAGAGACAGAGCTAGAGAGAGATAGTCAGACAGACAACAGACAGGCAGGCAGAAGAGAGAGAGAGAGAGAGAGAGAGAGAGAGAGAGAGAGAGAGAGAGAGAGCGAGAGCGAGGGTGTTTCTACGGCGCTTTTATATAAAGTTGAATAGAAAAGCAAAAACAAAAAGCAAGCAAATTAACGAATGTCGAGTTGAGAGGAGAAAAAGAAAGTCAAGAAACTACATATGAAAACAGGCAGAGAGGCAAGCCAAAATATAAACGAAAAGACTGACAGGAAGAATATGAGCGAACGTGAAAAGAACGAAATATACTAAGGAGTAAAAAAGTTTCAGCACGAGCCCGAGTCCTACATCTGAGCAAATCAAATCACAAATGTATCATACGAACTACAATGGTATTTCACACACAATGCCATTGTACAGTGAAAACGATTTAACCATTAATTTGCCGTATCGGTGCGCTAAATGCATTCGCCGTTACTGAAGCAGAACTGACAAAACGTACTATCGTGAAAATGCGTTCCCTTATTATTCCAGGCTTTCACTCCGACTCAGTCAATTAATTATCAATCGCGACTTCTCACACGTATCACGCTTCCCGAAACTAGAGTGTGAAAGCGATACAAGTGAATAACTTTCACAGATACCAGTGTCCTTGCTTACTGTCATATTTGGATGATAACTATTTGCGTCGTTAAAAGAGTGACAACTGAGAAGTCTGCAAAAAAGCATTTCTGCAACTTTTGCAGCACCGTGATATATCGTCTCTAAGAAATGGTAAATTAGAACTGTGATTAATTGACGCATCTTTTTGACGTATGCAATTCATCAGCCATCAACGTATGCAGCTGCAAAAACGATTCTATTTCTACCCGATGCCAGGGCCCAGGGGCGTCAATCCAAAGGGTGAGGGGCGTATCAAACTCTTCCACTTTTGAGACTCTCAAATCCATTTAGGCAGAATTCAGTCCATTTTCTCCATTACTTTTTTATGACAGATTGATATCATTTGGCCACGGTGACAAATTCACTACGTCCCTATGCACAATTCTGCACTTGGTATTTCTTGGTAAGTGACTTCTGTTGTACGCAGTGTAATCCACAGGTCGATGATGAATAGAAACAATTTGACAGAATGCGTGCCGTATGTTTTGCAGCGCAGCGGTAATGCAATGCCAGCATTGTCAGATTTTAAAGTAGAATTGTTTACGCACGATCATAAGAAATGCTCAAGGCATTATTTCAGGTGTTTCGTAATGCGCGTGATGGTTTGCTCGAACTGAAAAGACGATCACTCACTTTCGGTTTGGTGCACCCATTAACCAGTCTTGTATGCACATTGTAATATACTCAGTACTTCGTAATGCTTAATGAACTAAAATTGACATACATCGTGTAATCCACAAACACCTTTAACAATAATGAACATAAAAATTTCAAACAGGCAAAAGACATGAAATTTTGACTGAAACGATGGACGTTAGTCATATAATTTCAGCTATTGTGAAATTCAATATGGCATAGTAGTTGAAGTAGCTTTAATTTCTCATTATTTCACACAAACAGTGCCGCGGAGAGATGACAGTGGATTAACACTGTAGTACAACAGTTTTGAAATGATCAAAGAGGCTCCTAGAAAGAAGTCCTATAGGGCCAGTCATCTACATTCAGCTATAACATATTAGACTAGTTGTAACAAGGGGTATAAGCAAACAGTTTAATAATGCTAATGAAGAATAAGAAAAAATTATTGTAAGAAAATAACAAAATTTTGCAGACGTTCATCATTGCTGTTGAAGAGTCCGCTTACGACAAGCCCCTTAAAACACGAATAACACAGCATGCCTGAATCGGGAATCGAAACCAGGGTCTACCTACCTGTACGTATGCCGACGCCTTTCAGACTTCTCGCTCTACTGTAACACTCGTTGTTGGAAGGCATACTTATCGTACACGTATTCATATTAATGCACCCACCGTACGAGAACCGCACGACCCATGTGAGTCGCACTTTGAACTTAATGTCTAAGCGTCTCGCAACGTACCGTTACAATATACTACTCAAATCCGAAATTATCACATATATCCTATTATCACATGCAACCAAATACTGCTTGTCCCATTCTACTACCAGCTTATGTCAATAGGACTTAATACTATCAGAAAACCCTAACAATCTTGATTAATTAATCACGAGTCAAATGTACACAGCTAAGAATTGCTTAGTACTCCCCTCATCCATCCGGGATACTTTAAAACATTTGTTTATACATAATAGATAACATTTCAGATGCATGTTAGATTTTTTTAAATGGCATCATGAGATGGGCATCCGCCTGTAAAACTTTGCTTCAGTAAAAGTCCAAATATTTGCACTAGATTTATCCCAATCTTCATTCAAGAATTTCTTTTACATAATATAGTCAGCAGTGTGGCTATACATACAGAAGTATACAAATTAACGATTCAACTAGCTGGTATGGAACTAGTACAGACAAACAATTTTCTTTCTTTTTGGATGATGATGAAAAATTCTATAGCGTTATGCTTGCAACGATAGAACTCCAGGTGGCAGCATTAAATATTCTATGACGGAACACTGCTGAAATGAAATGAAATATCTGTCATATAATATCCACTGCAGTAAATATTTTTACGTAACAACGTCACGGGGTGCGTACCGATGTTGCGCACTCTGTAGCGAAAAAGAAGAGAAATAAGAAATGCGTGCAGAACCTAGCAGATACGGTTCCTGCGCTAAAGTGGTCCGATAGCGATAACAATAGCTCGGTGAGATGAATACCTGGAGTTACTCCAACTGTAGGTCTGGCTTTTCGAAGCGGTAAACAGCAATTTTTCTGAAATTTACCTATAGGGTTGTCTGCGTTTCGAAACGCTCACATAAATATTCGCATCTGCCTTGCAGTGAGTAGTAATATTGGGTCAACCATGGTGGATAGTTCTAATAGCTGAAGAAAATCATGATTATACACATGGTAAACAGAAAGTGTCTTCAATAATTGTCTTGTATATTTAATTACACTGGAGTTAAACACTTTTTAATAACAAGTTTATTTATTAATAAATGCATTCCTAATTTGTGTAAATGTTTTTATTAAACAAAAGCAAAAAGCAGTATAATGTTAAAATACTCGATTGTGAACCGTGATGTTTTATGCTTCCGCTAAAGTCCGCTTAAAAAAAATGCTTAAACGCCTCTGACAATAATGACCACATTAGATTTATATAGTCAAAAGCAAGTTGATACATATTTCAAAACTTGGGTCCCATGATGGCGGGCTACGTCCCAGTGGTACCGGGCTTTAAAATCCAAACCCAAAATCAGACTCAACGTTCTTCTAAGTGCCAGGCAAATTAAGCAGTGAGATTATTGGCATCGTAAGAATGGCATCCGGCTGTAAAACTTTGCTTCTGTAAGGGTCCGAAATGTCACATGAAAAGCACTGCGGAGTTTAATCACCAAGGGAGCGCACGTGTCGACAATTCCCTTGTTGAAATTCCTTCCATTTTCATTTAACTGGTTTTACTTTTTACAAGAAGGTCAAGTTTTAGCAATCACACAATTTTGAAATACAAATTTGTGAACTGTTAAACAATTATTGTACAATGTCAATCATTTACTTATTCATCTGTACCGTTTTTCCGTTTCTATATCATATTACTGTAATGCATTTGACGAATCAAAGTCAATGTTAAAATTATTGTTTTCATAATGCAGTGTCATTGTCAACTACCTACGGACACCCACACAAATTACCCATCCAATCACGCGCCTCTAATAGCCCATCCAATCACGCGCCTCTAATTACCCATCCAATCACGCGCCTCTAATAGCCTTATCCACCCACTCACTAACCCCTTCAAACAATTCCAGCTTATCTGTCAAAACCACCTGAGCGTCACGCTTAATAACAGCGTCAAGTCAGCGTGACGTCACGTCAAGTCAAGTCAGAGTAACGTCGCGTCAAGTCAACATGACGTCATGTGACGCCAAGTCAGCGTGACGTCACGTCGTCCAAGTCAGCGTGACGTCACGTCGTGTCAAGTCAGCGTGACTCTACGTCACGTCAAGTCAGCATGACGTAGCAGCTCTTTAGTTCATAGCACTGACAATTATAACAACGTACGCCCACAACAACTTCACTGAACTATTT